>CM037851.1:312516653-312746849 GCA_021234595.1 Delia radicum | reverse complement strand
AAAAAAATTTTAATGATTCCTGAATGCACACCTAATTATGCTCTAATGCTTGAAACCGGTGCCGTGAGTAACCATTTATATACTTTAGAATTACACTTAGAATACATAAAGAGAGTTATGTTTCAATACCACCAAACTCACCAGCTTACAAAAATCATTCTTCAGAAAAAACTATTTTGGGTCGAAGAATTAAAAACAATTGCCAACATATCTGAATAGTGCCGTGGTCCAGTACGCAGGTTGATAATCAGCAATGGATAATTCAAAACAAAGAAATTGTGAAGAATCTAATACAAAAAAAAAAACGGAATAACCGACTTCAACAAAAACACACTCATCTAGAATATACCAATATTTAGACTACGCTTATGGGACAACATTAGATTAAGGCAACATAAACCAATCCAAAATAACATGGATTTTTAAAGCGAGATGCGGTCTAATCAAGCTGAATTATAATACGTTGGTGCTTTACAAGAAGATATGTTATGTAGCCTTTGTAATATGGGTGCGGTGGACACGAGAGTGGGTCGCACCCCATACAAAAAAAAAGTTGTGCCGGTCACCCCCTAGAATTAAAGATAATTTGAAGAAGATTTGAAAAAATTTTTTTTTTTTTGCCACGCCCCTTGACCCCCGCGCATTTGGTTTTTTATTTCCTGTGGCTCCATTTATAGTCCGATCGTAACGTGTGATATATCATTGTTTTTGAATGACAACGGCTACATTTCTACTTGATCACTTTCGACTCCGACGTCAAATTCTAGAAGTGACTTCTGGAAACTCGATTTGGTACTCGAGGGTGGTAGAAATCGAGTTTCCAGAAGTCACTTCTAGAATTTGACGTCGGAGTCAAAATTGATCAAAGTAGAAAATGTAGCCGTGTCATTCCAAAAACAATGATAAATGGAGCCACAGGAAATAAAAAACCAAATGCGCGGGGTCAAGGGCGTGGCAAAAAAAAAAAAAAATTTTTTTTTCAATCTTCTTCAAATTATCTTTAATTCTAGGGGGTGACCGGCACAACTTTTTTTATCGACCACGGCCTAGTGGACACGTTTAAACATTTTTGTGCATATGCCCTGTGTTGAGTGAATTCCGGCTGGCCTGCTTCGGAAAGAGAACCATGACCGAAAGGGAAATTATACAACTATTTACTGGCGTTGGCAGCAATGACTGGGATAATCTTGTCAAGTATCTAAAAACATCTCTACAATATAGACAATTTTTGATACAGAATTCAACTAACTAATCTTTGTTAACCTATGCTTTAAATATTTAATTCGACAGAAGTTTCATATAAAAATTGTCGTAAAATTTTCTTTTTTTCTTTTATTTGTTGCAATAATAATTTTAAATTAATTTATTTATTTTGTAAATGAAATTTGTAAACTTAAATTATTGTAAATAAAGAAAAAAACTTACTACTACTACTACTATGGGAACACCGAAGGTGGGAGCTGCGATACATATGAGGGATTGAAAAATAATATGTATGCAGTCACTTGGAATCGAACCCGGGGCCATCTGTGTAACAGTCCAACGCCACTAACCTTACACTACAGCGCTTTTAAAATTTCAACAAATCGATTTAATTGAAAAAAGTAGGTAAATATTGTTGTCTGTGTACTAGTAGTCTTAGCATAGAAGACAAAAAATTTTTTAGGATAATTAAGGATTTTAAAGATTTAAATATACATAATTTTTTCTATAGAAGTAAATATAATGGTAGTGTTACTGAAATGATATGGCAGATTAATAATCAGATAATAATATTTCATATTAAATTTCGGAATATCAAAATATTAAATTTTCTATTTGCTAAAAAAAACTTGCTTTAAAAAATCATGTCGCAAGACCACATGACAGCTATGGCTGGCGCATCGTAAATATTTAATTTTTTTTTCAGTATTTTAACGAATTTTTATTGTTTTTGTTAATATTTTAATATAACCAAAATAAAGTTACCCTGCGAAAACAGCATGAATTTTAAAAACGAAAAACAATATTTTCTTACCTCAACACATCTTAAATTGAATTCAAATATTTTTTGCCGGATGTCAGCAAAAGCTCTTACATTCACTATTTCAAAAATTGTAGTTGGTATATTGTATTGTTTTACCAAAAAAAAAAAAAAATTCTCCATTTCTTTTATTATTATTTCTTTTTTTTAGTTATTTTTGTGCTGTTTTTTTTTTTTTTTGTTTTTTATTTTATTTAATCGTTATACGGCAACAGATTCAACAAACCATAAAACATATGAAAAGAATGAATTTTTCATGAGGTGTTAGCTTTTGTTCATGGCAGAGCGACAACCATATTGCTGATGTTCGCCATACTTTTGCACTTGAACTTAAAACCGTAAAACATTTACAGTAGGAGCAGGAACAGAAAAAAGAAGAGAAGGGTATAAATACATTATAAAGCCCCTTAAAAACGATTTGTCGATTTTAGTTGGAAAACCTAAAGGCTTTCGGCCGAAAATGGCCCATTTTTAAGAAAAAGTGTATTATTAAAAATTCCCAAAAATCGAAATTTTGTAAAATTTAATATTTAATTTCATTTTTGCATATAATATACTGAAGATTATATGGAAATCTGGACATCACGACATCATTAACCCACCTTAGCCTGGAATCAAAAATGACATAAGAATTTGCAAAACATTTTTTTTTTTGTAATTAATTTTAACGATTTTTTAATGAAAATCCAAGCGCAATATCTCGTAACCCGTTAAACTGATTTAAAAAAATTTCAAAATATTCGTGTTTAGCATCACAAAATTATATAAAAAAATATATAACTTTACTAAAGAAGTTTACGAAAAATTTAAAAAAATCGGAAACATAGGTACACACAGAGAAAAATTTAGCTATTTGCCAACTGAAATTCGGTTACTTCTACTCAAATTTGGCTACTACGAATTTCAGACGGTTGACAGAACTGAACGTTAATTTTCACAACAAAGATCGGTTAATTCAACTGAACTTTAGTTGCGCAACCCAAAATATTCAGCAATTTGATGTAAATATCGTTGTACTAACTGAATTTATAAGTACCTTATGGGGAATGAGGAGTCAATTGACCTAAAAGTGACTGGTTAAAGAAGGGCTTATTACAGGACTGGTATAATTTAATACTGAAGTGGGTTAAGCAGAGCCAATTGTAGTAAAATTACCAATCCTGTGACTGGTAAAGGGAGGACATACCAGAATTTTACCCATTGGAAGCTGTTTTTGTCATTAATTATTAATTTTGTTTTCTTTTTTTTGGCGATATTTATGTTTTTTTTTTTTGGGTTTATTAAAAAATTATCGGTATGCGAAAATTGACATAAAAGAACCTGGACTGCTGGAAAGGACTTATCACAGGAGTACACTCAAAAAAATAAGTTAGTACAAAAGTTAGTAAAACGTCTTGTAAATCAGGTATACGATTTTTTAGCAAATTTTTTTGCTAAAATCGTGTTTTCAGCTAAAATTTTTGTTATACTTATTCAGCACTTAACTGTTTTATACTAATCTTTACTAATATACTAATGTTTTACTAATTAATTTTTGCTAAAAAAAATTGTGCTGATAAGCACATTAATAGTGTGGACGACAAACCAGATTGAAAGATATACGCAGAATGAAGCAGATGTCGCGGCATGTCAAGATGTAGTAGAGAAGAGGAAAATGATACTAAAAAGTACAACTTTAATAAGACATATAAAAAAATCAACCATGGAAGACTTTTGTATCTGTTTTTCATACATAGAACACAAATTGAGGATTAAAACAACTTAAATTTTGCGTTGTCACCGGCTTGTGAAAATAATTGTCTATTAATAAAATAAAAGACAAAAGAAAATATTTAAATTTAATATGTATTTCTATAATAAATGTTAATAGATTAATAATCTAGTGTGGTCAAATTGCAAACAAACAAACATATACAGACATGCAGACAGAGTAAAGCGAAAGACAAAGATACACATCTTAGTATGGTTCCTTTTTCTTATTGCAAAAAAGGGTTGTTTTTTTCGTTTCGTTTGTTTTTGTTTATTTTTTCGTTTCGTTTCTATAATTATCTTCGGCAGTTGCATCCTTTAAAAGAAAGCATCATTTAGACAACCATTGATGTAAGTAGTTAAAGAAATTTTTGTTATGTTATATATATTTATTTCTATATATTTTCAGATATTAAATTAATTCATGACATCAATGTGGGAAAATGAAAATTTTTATATTTCGTAATTATTGTAAATTATTTGTAAAAGAATCACAAAAATATGTTTTATGAAAAATATTATAATTTTTTTACAATTTTTTTTGCGTTTTTTTCAGTCTACTAAAATTCAGCAAAAAAATTATTAATTTTTACCAACGCTTTTTTATTTCTAATCTACTAAGTGTTAGCAAAACTTTTGCTGAATCTACTAATTTTGTTGCTAAAAAATCAGCTAGCTGATTTTCAGCAAAAGCTTTTGCTGACATTAGCAATTTTTTGCTAGCACCTTCCTGACTAAAATTTTGCTGACTCAGCAAATTTTTTTGCTGACTTTACAAACTTTTTTTTTTTGAGTGTAGTATTATTTACAATTGATGTGAGTTATGTAGTGTAAATTGATCTAAAAAGTCTAGTTCCGTGACTGGTAGAAGTAGGACATATCACCTAACTGACCAGAACCCAGCAAAAATTTCCTAAAAGGTAAGCGGGTTTGTAATCAAGCATTTTGGGCAGAACGCATTCCTTACTAGAATACCTACTCGATTCTTTTAACAGGGCGTGAGACTAAAATAATTGATTCTTTAGAATTGATTATTTTTTTTACCGAAGAACCGTTTACTTTATATTTTTAAGAACTACATACATTTTTAATAAAGAAATAGTTCCATTGTAAAACTACGAAGTACTTACACAAAAAAAAATAATAAATACTTCCCTAGAAAAAATAAGAAGTACTTACATTTAAAAAAAAAAGACGTAGTTCCATAAGTTAATTCAACTTTTACTCACACGTGATTCTCCTAAGTCACTCAAATATAACGATCTAAACTCATACGGAAATAAAATCCTAAAAAGTGAAACATCGAATTGTTATGATAACATGGGTTTGTCATAACTTTGGAGCTATAAACCACGAAAATATAAATTTTTCAAAAATAAAGAACAATTCAAAATTGAAAAACAAAAATATGACTCACGCACAATCACCCTCGAAAATTTTTTTTACACTCACTCACGATAACGTTAGTAATTTCAACTTCCACTCACAATTTTCAGCTCACGTGTGCTTCCCTAATTTATACCTAACCACAGTTTAACAAATTTAGGGCAACATGCAATTTCTGTTTTTAGTATTATTTTCCTGCAAGTAAAAATTTATTTGAAAAACTATATGAGATAAATTCTTTAAAATTGTATAACTTCTTTTTTCAAAATTAGGAACTACTTCCAATAACGTCCTTTTATTAAGAAAAAGTATATGATTACTTCTTGAGTACAAAAAGTTATACATATAAGTTAATAACATTCTTATTTTCTTTTAAGTAAATAATTACTTTGTCATTGAGTTCATGCCTTCTGGTTTAAATTTAAAGAATTGATTACAATACTACTTCCTTTTTTGACTCTATCGTTGAATGAGTTTGGTATTGCAGTTACTAAATTTGGCAATGAGATATGTAAGCAAGTGTGGGCATCACCTTCTTTTTGGAATGTGTAATTTTTTCCTGGGAAAAACCAACGAGTCAGAAATTTATTGTTTTATTTGCTACCATTTTTACATTAACAATTATTAAATTGTACGACAAGTCCCTTTCAGGATAGTCATGTGGTTAGTCCGTTTTGGGTAGTTCTCCGACATGGCCTTGTTGCTACAGTCTTGTGGTATGCCCATCTTTGGTTAGTCCTGTGGCATGCCACTAAGTGGTTTAAAGCAGGACAAATGTCCCCCTCCTATGACAAGTCAATGTTAAAGTTGCCAGTTGTTTACACAGGGTAGGGTTTAGAAGAGGACCGGTCTCTGGCACGAGGGACCGATCCTGTGGCACACGCAGGACCGGTCCCATTCCCCATAGGGTAGATACCATTAATATACATTTTTCCATTCAGTTGGCACTTTATTTCTCTGTATGTAGCGGGCAGCCACGGGTTATAGCTATTCAATTTTTCTTAAATTTTGCAGCAACTAACTTTCAGACCTAGTGATACAATAATCTGAACAATAAATTGAATTAAAAAATTTTGTTTTTTTCTCTATACAAAAAGATGGCGCTCAACTGGGGGGTGTAATAACAACTATATTTTTCAGGGACACCCTTATATACATGTTTATATGGAAAATGAAATAATAGTTTAAAAAAAATTCTGGTTTTTGGATTTTATGGTTCAGCAAATATTTTGGCGGTCATTGAGGGTTCCACATATACAATACGTATTTGTGTGTGTGTGTAATATAACATACGAAGGAATGCATGAATATAACTACCATAACATTAGGAATATATTTTTTTGATGGTTTAGTATAAAAATGGAAGTTATTAAAGCAAACAATAATATTGAAAGTAAATATTAGAAGACGTTATCATATTAATTGTTTATAACTATTAAATGACTTTAAATAAAATATACCAACCACTATTTGTTAAGATTCTATAGATATCCAGATATAAAAATTTCGTTTTTATTGCTTTTTCTTTTTATTTATTTTTTGTCTCAAAATTTTTTTTTTGTTTATTTTTATTTCATTCTATTTATTCAATATAATATTTGCAGGCATTATAGATAATGTTGAATTTTACTCATATATTTATTAATATTTATACATAACTAAACACAATAGATTTCAATACATAATATTTAATATGAACAAAACTTTATTTCACTTCATATAAAATTTATGAGGATTATTGTGTGTGTGAGTGTGTGTGTGTGTGTGTGTGGGCATGTATATAAATATACATACACACATAGATATATATATATATAAAAAAATCACATATATTTGAATTGATTATGCAGTTGGCTTAATTCAATGAATTCAATTTAAATTCGTTACTAATATGACCAATTTTTGTTATTGTTATTTCTTTTTTCTTTGTTCTGGATTAAATATTGATCATTTATGTAGTACTATATAATACTTATCAATACATATTTATTTTTTTTATGTTAATATTATATTAAATATACATAAATTTTTACACACACAGTGATTTAATGTTTTTTTTTTTTTGTGTTAATGATTCTTTAACATATTAAAGTGATAACTATAGGTAATAAAAGTAAGTAGTTATGAAACTTAAAAGTATTAACAACCCGACTAAAAAAGTTTATATATAGTTATATATAGCTTGATATAATTACATATGTGGCCTTATATAACGATATATATTTACATTGCATATTTATTTTTACGAAAAAATTTAATACAGCGCTATATACCATCATATGTCGTTGTATATCATGTTATATATATAAGTTGATCTCTTTGATAAGATCATATATACTAGACATAGCTAAATATGAGATCATATATTACTGCAATGTATAAATATGTATATATACATATATGTATGTCTATATGATACAATAAAACCAAACAAATTCTATCACTATATATGACTATATATAAGATTTAACCCACTATTAAAATTTGTGCACGCCTCCAATTAGGTAGTGGCGGTTATAGATACTCCAACATATAACGAATTTATTGGGTTAGACATGGCAGTCAAAAATTAAAAAAAAAAAAATTTGAAATTTTTTTAAATTTTTTTTATTTTTGGGAATTGTTTGATTATTTACAGCAAATCATAAATTCTGACATAAATTTCATATTGTTGACGTTAAAGTATATTTAAGTCTAAACAAGTTATTGGATTAAACGTCTGCTCGACAGAGAGTAAGACAAATTTACAATAAAGTAAACGAACAGAAAATTTGTAAGAATTGGTGGGCGCTACGAAATAACCCCCAATGAAATAACACCCAAACGACAAAATGAAATAACCCCCAATGAAATAAATTCCAAAAAAAATGAAATAAGTCCCAACAAAAAAAAATTAAATAATACCCAAAAGAAATGAAATATTCCCCAAAGGTGAAAATGAAATAACACCCAAAATTTGGGGGTTGTTTCGTAATGAAATAACTCCCAAAGGAAGAAATGAAATAACCCCCAATGAAATAAGCTATAAAGAAATGAAATATGTCCCAAATTTTTTTTATTTTTGTTTTCATATTTTTGATTCTTTTGTTACACTGTTCAGTTTTTCTGCGTGGCGGCCTGCGGCCGATCTTAGGGGTTTTCTCCTCCATAGGACGCGGCAGGTGGCTTCGCTGAATACAGTTTTCCTGCGCGCGTCTCATTATCTTCCCTAGTCGCCACGCAGAAAACTAACAAATATTAAAAAAATTTCACTTTTAGCAAAATTAAATATGCCCCAAAAAATATGAAATAACCCCTAAAATAATTGCATATGAAATAATCTTCAAAGAATTTAAATTTTGGGCTTTATTTCATTGCGGGTTGCTTCATAATGAAATAATCTCCAACCGTAAGATGAAATAATCCCAAAAAAATGAAAAAACCCCCAAACAATTTTACAAAATTTTTTGGGGGGTTATTTCATTTTTGGCCGTTGGGGGTTATTTCATTGGGGGTTATTTCGTAGCGCCCGTTATATCACATATCATATTGTGTAAAACATTCGTATTGATGTCTTGTAAACTCACCTCTTGAGAGAAATTATTTCGTTATTTTTTTCTTCAAGGTGGGAGTAAATTGAAAACTTTAAACTCGTTTTCTACAAAATCAAAATTTTTGAGTTATGACGTTATTGAGCGATATGTTAAAAATAAAATCAACTGGTCATTAAGGAAAAGATAAAAGTTAATTAAAATTGTCGGCCAGATATAATTTAAAATGTTTTTAACTTCTTCCATAGTTAATTCTGTAGTATTTTTCACTTTAAATGTATAAACAATAATAATTTAATTTAATATTTGTTTTTGTTTACTAAAATACAAGCATATTTTTTCAATCATATGTTTTTTTCTTCTTACAAATTTTTACTAGCGAAATGTATCCAGTAGGAACTTGTAAGTTCTTTGGCATCAAACTGTTACTTTACTCTCCCTTTTTACCAGTTTTTACTGAGTATTTGTGTAAACGAAACAAAAACAATTTTTGTGTTATCGAACAAACTTTATGTTTATTAATAAATATTTTATTGAATAGTTAAAATTTACATTGTAACAAAAACCGAACTTATTATCTTCCTAATAGGGGTTACCCAAGGTATTGTTCTACCAAGAGAGTTAAATGCGACTCTTTTTAAAAATATCGTAATCTACAGTTAATTTTCTTTCCAACTATACCAAACACTTTCTAAAACTTCGGGTTCTGATGAGATCTTTAGCCAGATCCAAATACTAGTATCAACCTAGCTAATATGTTTGCTTTATTTTTGTAAATATAAGGAGGTTGAAAGCTCGTTATAAATTGAAAAAAAAAAAAAAAAAAAACTTAAATCATATGTTGAGTTGTGGCAGTAGAATATTTGTAAATGTGAATTTTTCAATCAATTGCAGAGACATACTGCGAAAATACATTAAAAAGTCACAAAGTCAGCCGTTGACAAATATAGTGTGGTAGAAGCAAAAAATAGTGTCAAAACAAGAAATGGGCTACAGGTATGATTGCGTGACATAGGCACTAAAATAAGCATTTTACAGTTTTATGAAATACCCTGCTTGAAATATCGATTATTTTCAAGTAAAAATTAAGAGTTTTGCGTGAAAAATTGTAATAAAAAGTATTTTTTTTTTTCACAAAACATGGCTGCATTATTTTATATCAGTGGTTAATTCAAAATTTTCTAAAAATCAAAAATCAAAAAAAAAAAAACTACAATATAACTTCTATAGCCTTAAATATTGAATATGTAAAGTTTCATCGACATTGGGCGATGGATTCGGGGTTGAGGCATAAATGGGTAAATGCAATACTAATACTATTAAATATAATCTTTCTGGCAAAATTCATAAGAATCTGTAAATACGTTTTCAAGTTAAGACGATGTCTTATAAAGGTATGCTTTTGGAATCCTGAATGTCCTTGGACCAAACTTAGACATAAATATGTTTTCAAGATTTTTGAAGAAACATGTTAATGGCAAGTTATTACCGTATAGAGAACTAAGTAATCATACTTTAAAATACAAAATGATTTACTGATAATGTTTTATAGAAGTGCTCATATATAATTTCAAAATAATACGTTACTGGTAATTGCCCAGCAAAAAAATTTCAAAAAGGTAAGCGTGTTTGTAATCAAGCATATTGGGTAGAACGCATTCCGTACTAGATTACCTACTCGATTCTTTTAACAGGGCGTGAGACTAAAATAATTGATTCTTTAGAATTGATTATTTTTTTTTACCGAAGAACTATTTACTTTATATTTGTAAGAACTACATACATTTTTTAATAAAGAAATAGTTCCATTGTAAAACTACGAAGTACTTACACAAACAAAAAAAAATAGTTCCCTAGAAAAATAAGAAAATATGAAGTATAAATTAGCGCGTCCCTAATTTTTACCTATCCACAGTTTACCAAAATTTAGGCAACATGCAATTTCGGTTTTTAGTATTATTTTCCAGCAAATAAAAATTTGTTTCAACAAAAATATATAAGATAAATTCCTTTAAAATTGTATAACTTCTTATTTTAAAACGTCCTTTTATTAAGAAAAAGTATATGATTACTTCTTGAGTTCAAAAACTTATACATATAAGTTAATAAGATTGTTATTTTCTTTAAGTAAATAATTACTTTGTTATTGAGTTTATGCTTTCTGGTTTAAATTTAAAGAATTGATTACAATTGATTTGATTACAATACTACTTGATTACAATACTACTTGCTTTTTTGATGGAACGTTGGAATGTGTTTGGTATTGCAGTTACTAAATTTGGCATTGAGATATGTAAGCAAGTGCGGGCATCACCTTCTTTTTGAAATGTGTAATTTTTTCCTGGGTGGTTACATTTCATATTTTTCAAAATGTTTAATTTTTTGAAAATTTACGAAATTCTAAATTTAATATTTTCTCACCTCCACACAGTGCCTTGAAAACAAAAAATTGCTCCACAAACAATTTTGTAAATTTAGTTTTCTATCGAAAAAGCTTAATTTTTTTATTATTAAACACTCTTTTGGAGCTCTGAATTGTTTTTTTTAGATTTGTCTTAAAGCAGGCTTTTAAGGTCCAGTTTTTTATATAAATAAAAGATTATTTCATTTAATGGAGCATTTATGTCAAATTGAAAATACCTTGCCTAAAGGCAGGCTTGCCGGTTAGAGGGTTAAAAGGGATTTAAATGCTTTAAAGGCAAATAAGTATAAACATAAATGAAATATGCATTTAAAGCGCAATATGCAAAATATACACTAACAAATAGATGCTATTTTAACGCAAATTCTCAGATTCGCAAAGATATTTTGTTTACCCTCTCTCAGACTTAAGGAAAAAAACATGCATTTGCATGAACTTCCGGTCCCTGATTATGACCATTTCGATCGCATTATAACCATTACATATTCTCAAATTAAAAAATGATGCTCTTAAACCATATTTTGCTCTGAATATACTGTAGCTAAAACACGTTTTAAAAATAAATATAATTAACTATGTCTTAACAAATTGAATCTCAATTATAACTGGGGCAACCACAACACACAGCTTTCAGAACGATGTTTTAAGCGCATAAAGAAAGCTCAACAAACATTAAAAGAAACCGTTAAAATTTAAAAATAAGCCGTTAAATAGAACTATGGATTTCATAATTTGTATATTACAATCGTGACCACAAATAAAATTTGTTCCTTGAAACTTTGCCAGTCAAACAAGTTGCAATAGAGAAATTGTTGTTATAATGCTTTAAGGCTCAAATTGGTTTAAAAAACTATTTTGTTAAAGTCATTTGTAGTTCCCTCTATCGCATGTAACATTAAATTTTAAACTTTCAATTTAATCATATTTTAAAAGAAAAAAGCTAAAAAAAACTATAATAAGTGAAATATTTAAAAATTTTAAAAATAAGCTTAAATAAACAAATATCATATAAAAAGCAGGCTTGGGCGACGTCAATTACATTTCAAAATCGTTCACTTGTTAAATTTTTCTATATCATTAATAATTTCAGACATACGCTCACACACACACAAAAAAATATTTCTTAAATTGCGCCAAGTAAACATTTTGTTGAATAAAAAAAACATAATCAATTACTTTTTTTAATTGACTCAATTACCTTTTTAATTGACTCAATTAAAAAGTAATCAGTATTTTAAAAAATATTGATTACTTTAAATTAACAAAAATATTGATTACTTTTAATTGAATCAATTAAAAAAGTAATTGATTATTTTTTTTTTATTCAACAAAATGTGTACTTGGCGCAATTTTTTTTTTCTGTGACATGTGGGCTAAAAGCTTCCTTGGAAAATTTTCAATTCTGTCAATACCAGACATGGGACATAATACCAATATCTGTGTATTTACACACATAAAAAAATTAAGCTATTTGCCAACTCAAATTCGGTTACTACGACTCAAATTCGATTATTACAAATTTCAGTCGTTTGGCACAACTTAACATTAGTTTTCACAACAAAGTTCGGTTAATTCAACTGAATTTTAGTTGCAACATCAAAAATATTCAAAAATCTAATGCAAATATCGTTGTTTTAACTAAATTTATAAGTTGTTACCACTAAAATACACTTTTCAATTCGGTTGGCACTTTATTTCTCTGTGTGTAATTACAGACCAATTACTTTTTATGTTCAATTACATGTAATTGGGTGTAATTGAGTAATTGCCGTGTAATTAAATACCCAGATGTTGTTACTAATCCCCATGTTTGGTATTAAACATTTTACAAATTTTCCAAGGAAACGATTAAGCTCACAAGTGTGAGTGTAGTTCTGATATTAGTAATGATATAGAAAAAATTCACAAGTGAATGATTTTGAAATGTAATTGACGTCGCCCAAGTCTGATAAAAAGCTAAC
Organism: Delia radicum; assembly: GCA_021234595.1. Taxonomy (NCBI): domain Eukaryota; kingdom Metazoa; phylum Arthropoda; class Insecta; order Diptera; family Anthomyiidae; genus Delia; species Delia radicum. Next base: position 312,733,778 of record CM037851.1, on the reverse strand, counting down.
AAAAAAAGCTCCAACAAATATAGCTTAAACTTATCATAATTTCAAGATCAGAACTTTAGTTCAACCAAAATAGTTCAATCCTTTTAAATGAAAAGCAAGGTCTAGCTTATTTTTGGTTGCCCTAATTATAACAATACTTTTAAGTTTCACAAGTTTTTTAAATATTTTTTTTTTTTATTATTCTTAATTGAATCACTGTGCATTGTTTAACTTAATTATTTATACATAAATTAATTTATATTTTTTGGCCCATTACAAATTATTTTATATTTATATAATAATTGTTTTTAAATTTATTATAATAAGGGTAACAATTTTAAAATTTTAAATATTTTTTTTTTTTTTATATAGAAAAATGATTGTACAATTTGTATACTATTGTATTTTAAATAAATTAAATTCTTGGCCAAAAAGGCCTTAAATTGTTGTTGTGTTATTTAGGCAATACATTTTAAACATGTTTAAAAACCGTTTATTTATGTATTATTTCTAGTAAGTTTATTTTTGTAATTAATTTATTATAATTATTATTAATAAAATTTTGTATATTTTTTATTTATTAATTTGTATAATAAATACAAAAAAAAAAACAAAACAGATTGTGTGTGTGTAATATTCGTAAAATCGTTTAAATTTTATATAAGTTGTAATTTATTTATTTTAATCTGCTGTTTTTTTTTTGTTTAAATTTAATTTGTTATAAATATTTAAATTTTTGGTACAAGTATTAATGTAAATATGTTAAATTCTATTAATTTTTAAACAATTAAATAACGTTTTTTTTTTTTGAAATTTTTTAGTCTTTGTTTAATAGTCATTTTATGACGGGGATAAAAAAAAGTGTGTATATTTATAGAGTAAGTGCACACAAATACTCATAAATGTGTAATGTACACACACACATACATATGTGTGTATTTATGTGTACATATGTATTTAATATGTTTAATGCATCTGCATGATAATGACAATTTTACAATTGTAATGATTACTGTCATACATTTTTTACTTACACATATAAATTTCTATATATGTATGTGTACAGAGCTTTGAAAGTGTTTATTTTTTAATTTAATTATTATAACATTAAATTTTTTTAACAGTTTTTATTTTAAATTGTGATTTTTTTTAACAGTTTTATTTTTTAAGTGAAAGTTTAAAAATTTGGAAGACTGAACAAATTTACACAATTTCCTTTATAGAAATGAGACAGAAATGAATTTTTATTGTTAGCCTTTTAACTGATTTATTAATTTCAAAATATGTGAAAACAAATTTTACAAAATGTAGGGGAAAGGCTTGCAGGTTGCCACCCATTAGCTTGTTTACCCATAACTCATCAAAATTCAAACGCATTATTGGCAGCAAAAATATCAATTCATAATCCTGAGCTAGAAATAATGTAAATTTGTAAAAAATAAAAATTTTAGTACAAATTTTAAAAAGTACCTAAAATTGACGCCTTGACTGCCACCCCACATATGTTTATTCTAAAATAGCTAAAAAAAAACAGACTAAACTCTAGTTTACGGATATAATTCGGATTTGTTTAAACTTTTCATGAATGCTAGAAATTGTAGTGCTGAGCTCGACTTTGACTAGGCGTTGTCGGTATGTTGTGGCGCTAACGTTTTGCTGTGTGAGTTATCTGCTCATCAAAAATGAGGACAAAAATTCTGAATTTCGTTGCGATAATCCCAACTTAGCCACAATGTAATCCATTTCGTTTTGTGTTCGGGGATTGGATCATCATCATCTTCTTTACTGAGGGCTTAATCGGGAGAGGGCAAGGAGAAATCACTTAATCGGGAGAGAGGGCAAGGAGAAATCCTGCACACAGGACTCGGAAGTTAAGGTGGTTCGACACCATCAGAGCTTGTCACTGGAAGTGAGGCAGTAAAAGCTGCAACATATCGCACACGTAGTTCAAAAGTGACTCAACTCAAAATTTTACAGTTTTCAGAAATTGAAAAAATTTTGCAACTTTATACAAATTGAAACATAAAGAGAGACATAACAGTTTTTAGCAACAGTTAAAAACAACAAAATGCACTAATATTTTTTTTATTGAGAAACAAATGTATTGGGCATAGTTTAAGCATATAAACTCGAAAAATTAAAATTTTGAGTTGAGTCACTTTTGAACTAGGTGTGCGATATGCTTTTGTATTCAACTTCCACTTATTTGTCCCAGCAGCATAATTAATGCATGCGTAGCATCTGGTTTCATCATAACCATTTGATTACCGGCTCAGCAAAATGCAAGTGTTCTCTCGTCGATAAAAATAATTCAAAATAGTGCTATAGAAATTACTGCACACTGTATTCGCCGTGAAATCTTCACCACTTGTATTCATTTCAGTCGAATTATTGCTTATATGCAAAGTTAAATTCCGGAATTAACAAATTTCTCCGCTCCTTATTTTTAACTTTGGGCACAACGTAACAAAATTAATTTATTTTTTCCATATTTTTTTTTATTTATTTTTATTTTTTATTTTTTTATACATTTTTATTACATTTGTAATGTATTTGCTGTTCAATTGTTATTTATTGTCTTGTCACACTAATGACAGTTTATTACAATTGTATTGATTGCTAGGACTAGTCCAAGCTTTATATGCACATGCAACAACGCCATCTATGGAAAAAGTAGCATATAGTTGATAGAAAAATGTCGAATTTTCGATGTAAAATACATCTAGAAAATGAGGAATAAAGCATTTTCCAGAATTTTCAAAAGAAAAGTATATTATAAGGCATATTTTTTCTAAAGATTACTATAATAAAATTTTCACATTTTGGTAGCTATGGGCCAACATTTTTGAAACAAGATAAAAAAAAAATAAAATTTTTCGATATTTTAGCAATTTTGAGGCATTATATGCAGTTTTTTCGGATTAGTTTGTTTCACACTTGTTTTCTTCTAGTCTATAGCTACAATTGTGACGAAAATAGGAAAACAAAATTCCAATTGGTCTACGAGATATAGCCACGAGAATAATTGCATGTTCTTCGGAAAAATTAAGTTTTAGTCAAAATATACATGAGGCCATAAAATTCGAATAGCAGTTAAAATAGCAAAACATAAATAGGTTTTTGTTAGATTCGATAAGTACTTCGAAAAACCGCACACGAAAATGAGTTTGCATATTATGTATTGCACTGTGTTATGTAAATTGAATGCATCATAAACAGAGCAAAAATATTCACCTTGAATTTTCGCTAAAAAACTTTAAGTTTATCAGTACAGGACAAAAAAAAAACACAATTTTGATTGTAAATAAACATTAAAATAACTGAATATAAACATTAAAATAACTGAAAATCAGTTTAAAAACAGTTAAAAAGAGGACTACTTACTTTTCGTTTAAAACAATTGTATTTTTTAGTTTGTTTTCAACTGTTGAAAAACTAATTGACAAAATCCATAAAAACAATAGATTGTTTTTGTTTATTTCAATACTCAATATAATATAACAACTTTTTGTTTTAAATAGAACATTTTTTCTAAATATTTTAACTATTTCCCAAAGTCCGTTTTTTTTAGAAAAAAGAAGAAGAAGAATAAACGTTTTTTCTCTAAAAATTATAAACACTATTAATGTTTAAATCAGACTAGACTAGTTTCTGCCTTTTTATAGACAGGCGTCATCAGTGATTTTCTATTTAAATTGTATTATTATTTGTGTCTTATAATTGTTAGATTTCCTCTAAATGATACATTTTTTTCAACAACCTGCAGCTCTAAGAATCAAAACTGCATTCTTCTTAATTACAAACGTAGCAATACCAAGTCATCACCGTTTAACGATCACACTCAAGTATGGGTGAGAATGTCTTGCAGCTAAATTGCAGTTTTTTTTTCCTATTAGCTTTTCTGTTATTGTATATTATACTCAGAAGTGACCAACACTAACAAACACAAATATTCTATTTTTAGATTTTTGTTTATTTTTCTAATCTCCTCCGAATCTGTTTCACAACGTTACCAGATTGACGTATGATTTTTACGTTCAGTGTTAACAACTTTTGTGTTTTTTAAGTTGAGACATCGCCACAGGGCAAATTTTGTAATGTATTTTATTACAGTGTTATTTTAACGTCATATAGATACTCGCAATTAACTTTTAATTAATACGCATTTGACAAATTTAATTTAGAAATGTTGAGGTTAAGAATAATTTTGAGGTTATTGAATAACAGACAGAAAGTTAAAAAATATATTTCTTTGGTAATTTAACTGTATATTCCATTGAAACAACTTTACCGATTAAATTTTTAAATAACTGTTGAACTTTTATGGAAAAGTTTTTGTAGGTGTAGTATTTCGAAGCAATAGTAATTTACACTTTGTTTAGAAAACACTGCGTTATTCAAACTATCCGGTCCTGAAGTAGATTAAAAATGTAAACTACTCCTGTTGCGACGATTCCATTTGGAGTTGAGGGCACTTCACAGATGTAATGCTGGAATACAGTGGGGGGGGGGGGGGGGTGCCAACCTACAAGCACTGGCAACTTGGCAACTTGGCAACTTGGCAACTTGGCAACTTGCTTTTACCCTACCCTACTACTAAAAGCATTAAATGTCAAAGTATCATTTGCCGGATTCATGTAATGCCGTATGATGATGGTATTTATATAACATTAATGTTAAAAATGCTTTGCTAACCCTTTAAAGTTTATTATGTAATTTGTTTTGTATTTTTATTTCAATGTTTCTAATATTTAAACAACATGAACAAAAAAAATAAATAGTTTCGACTTTTAGAATAAAATATTATTTTTCGAAAGAAGTAAACACGAAATTTGAAAAGAAACGAAGGAGCAGTTGTTAATTTCCGTACCCGCAAATACGTTTTGTGTAACTTATACACCAAATACAAGCCATATTATAAATACCCCCATTTTTTTTACTTAAATATAAACTTGTTTAAAGTTAGCTATTAAGTTTTTTTGAGTGCCTCAGCATATGAGGCAAAACCAGTTAACCCGTTAAAATAAAGGCAGTAAGTAGTTTATTTCAAAATAATTTCAGTTAAAAAAAAATTTATATTTTTTTTTTTTTTGTTTTACAATTAATTCTTTAAAAGCTCTGTATATTATTGTTTGTGTAGTTTTTTATACTTTAATATTTAGCCTTGTTATTAGCTTTTACATATGTATGCACATTTGTGTGCATATATTGTACAATTGTATGCATTATTGCTATTATTGATATTATTGTTTTTATATGAGTACGTACCATAATTTAATGTTTACAATTTAAATTCGTTGTGTTTAATTGAATTGCAAAAAAAAAAAAAAAAATCTGTGCAACTTTTTATTGCTTTTATTCCATGTGAAATGGCTTTTGCTGTGCACTTCATTTAAACATATGTGAAAGCTTTTAGTTTTTTTTTGTAACACTAATGGTTGGATTACAGTAGTGGTTAATGCAATTTTTGGATATTCATTTTTAAATAGTAAAAAATTTTTTTTTTATTTCGTCGATAAAAATATTTCAAGTTTTGTATGATATTTATGGCTGATTTTTATTAATTTTTGCTGTTCATTTATTTTCAGTTCATTTAATAACTTTTGAATTTAGTTAGCTTTCTGCAGCCCTTACCTTAAATTGTTTAGCATTCTGGAGTGATAAAATAAAAAATAAATGAATCAGTCAGATTTCATATAAAAGTTTATACAGAGGAGGAAATTCCATTTTGGCTCAACAATATTTTAAAAATTTTAACAAAATGTGAAAAAGCTAGAACAAATTTAAATGCAACAAAGTTCTGCTTTTTCAATTTTAAATAATTCAACTTATTTTTTTAATCGATTAATATTTTTTAAAAAAACTCTAGGAAACATAAAAATTAAAGCGAAATTCATATGGGTGCAGTTAAAAAAAATTAAAATTAAAATTTTGATTGAATTTAAAAAGATGTTTAGCTTTTTTGGTTGTTTTTGTGCAGGCCTGGATATTTGTAATTTCTAGTTCTTTGAGTTGGGTTGTGTTGACATCGCAGTATATGGTCGCTATTTGCAAGTTGCACTCTTTCCTACAAAATCTTTATAAATTACTGGTGTTTTCTTTTCTGATAAAAAAAATGTCGCATTTTTAAAATGATATTTTTTTTTTTTTTTAATTTTGCCATAACCCGAAAAAATGCGATTTTTATGCCCGGAATATAACACAAATATGCCACACTGTTTTTTCCATTTTCCAGTTTCCATTTTAACAATTTTTTTTAACAAATGTTATAAAAGGACACAATTTTTTTTTTGTTTTTTTAAAACAGAACAAAAGCGTAAAATATCAGCTGTATTTTAGGGCAAAGAGGCAAAATTTTTGCACTTTGAAGATTGTAACAATGTTAGAAAGAACACGGTACCCTTTCACAAAGCTGCCTTTTTTTTGAAAAAGAACATAATATCCTTCGTTAAGGGCAAAAGTGTTAAATTTTTTTGTCAGAAAAGAAAACACCATAAGTTCCGACAATTTATAATTAGGGCTCGGCAATCTATAATTAGGGCTCTAAAATTGATGCATTTATTTATGTTTTTTTTATTATGTTTAAAAAATCGTAAAAATGAAATTAAAATTTTAAAAATGTGCTTTTAGTATTGATTTTTTTATTCAGCGATTACAATACGTTAACTAACACTAATGGTAACCGATTCGATGCGGTACGTTATTTATTTTGGTATTGGTATTTTATGGTAAGGAAGCTTTATCCATAAATTACTAAATATATTTCAGTTGTATCGTTAAGGTTTTTTTAGAGGTCTTTTTCTATTGCGGTAACCGGTTTTTTTTTTAGCGTTAATGGCATTTTGGTTATTTCGGTAAAGTTGTTTTAAAAATAACGGGGTTTCAGTTATTTCGGAGTAACGTTACCTTAATTATGTCAATATACATGGATGTTAGTTAGCCCCATTGTTTTGCGAATTCCAATGAGTGGCTAGTTCGCATTCAAACTTTGTCTGTACGGGACTAGGAACAAACATACCAAATTTCAAGTTTAGACTACGAAGTCAATCCAACTTTTTAATCTTTCTGGTATACATATGCTTTAGTGGCAGTTAAAAGTTTAACTTGACAGTTAAAAGATTAACATTGTCAGTTTAAGATACAAAGATGGCGCCGATGATGATAAGAGGAACAAGGAAACTGTAGGCGTTTGCAAACAGTTTCTCGACAGCGCCAACGTTTTTTTTTTTTTGCGGCATCCTCTTGATGTGAATTTTTAGCTGACTTTGTATATGAGTTTTTTTTTTTTGTCAACCGAAATTATATAAAAAGACAGAGTCGCATGCAATTGGTGGTATGAATATATAGTCATTTGCAAATAATAGTCAGATAATATGTCGGATTAATTGTTAATCAAAAAGATTAGAAAATAGTTTAATCGCCTTGTTTAGTGCTTGATTAAGGTGGTTCATTTTTATTACAACTGTGGTTGATTTTTTGAACATAACAACTGAGAATGTTAGTTGAATTTACTGAAATGTAAGTCGTCCTTTCTTTAAGTGAATTTTTTTTTTGTTTTTAACTACATATGCATTGGTCTTTACCTACATAGCATTCTAAGTCAAAGGGATTTGGGCAGGCCACCGAGCAGGAGACATTTCTTCTTTTTACCCCTCTTGGCGGATTCTGCATCGAAAAATAAATCCTCGTACAAAATTTCAAGTTCCTAGCTTTAACGGTTGGGTCAGGCCTCCATGGAGGTAACATTTTAATTTTTCCCGTCCATGCGAATGTTTATGAGGAACTAGAAACCCAAATATTAAATTTCAAGTTTGTCGCCTTAGCGGTTTGGCCAGGACGCAAGGGGGAGACTTTCACATTAATGCCCCTTTCCGTAGGAATTTCCAAAAATCCCCTTACAAGGACTCAAGATTAGGAACACAAAGGGAAACTTTTCTCGTTTAAGCCGCTTCCCGTAGAAATTTCCAAAAACCAATCATACCAGACTTCTATGCCAGAGGATTAACCTTTATGCCGAATTTCAAGTTTCCACCATATCCGGGTCAGTACACGCTGAAAAAACACCATGCTGGAAATATAAATGTTTCTAATACAACATGCTTGCTAGCAAATATAATTATGTTTGCATGCAAACATTTATATGTTTGGGAAAAGTATAATCCGTAAACCGCCAAACATATATAGTTTGGCTGCAAATATATATATATGTTTATTATTATATATATATATTTGTTTAAGTGTGAACATTTTAATCATTTTAAACATAAAAATAATTGAAATAATATTCGAAAGTGTCTTATTCCTGCGTGTAGATGTGGTGTTTTTACTATTTTTTCCTCAGCTCTTATTTTGTTGGGTATTTATACAAAAAATGTTTTTTTCTGATTGGAAAGAATAGAAAAGAGTTTTTTTATACAAAAAAGCGAAAAAAAATACATTATAAAATTTGCCCTGTGGCGATAAATAATGCAAAAGTTGTCAACCCTGAACGTAAAAACTATACGCCAATCTGGTAACACTGTGAAATAGAGACCGATGAGATTAGAAAAATAAACAAAAAATCTAAAAATAGAATATTTGCATTGTTAGTGTTGTCACTTCTGAGTATAATATACAATAACAAAAAAAGTTAATAGGAAAGAAAACTGCAATTTAGCTGCATTAGATTCGAGGCCATACTTGGGTGTGATCGCTGACTTGGTATTGTTACCTTTGTAATGTAAGATGAGCGCAGGTTTGATTCTTACAGCCGCAGGTTGTTGAAAATTTTATTATATAGAGACAATCTGACAGTTATAAGACACAAATAATAATACAATTTAAATGCAAAATCACTGATAAGCCTGTCCATAAAGGCAGAAACTAGTCTAGTCTGATTTAAAAATTAATAGTGTTTATAAACTAAACAAAATATAAAAAGGAGAGAAAAACAAAAAACGTGTATTGAATATCCACCAGAGGTGGACCTTGCACATAACAAACAAGTTTTCAACTTATTTTTTGATCAATGGTTATAATCTTTAACTTCAAGCTCATATATTAGTTCTCATGTAGTGAGTAAACTAGTTTATATGAATGTTTGATGTTTGGCATGGGATTGTTACCGCTTTCAAAACGTGTTCTGATGATGGGAACCTAGAAAATTCCCGAAATAAATCTATCAACACATTCCTGAAAGGGTCAAATAATAAATTTGAAAACATAAAAAGCTTTATAGATTATTTGTTAGGGACAATATCCTAATAAAGAAATACAGAGTATGGCCTCGAACTTGAATAATTTTCATTTTCGTGTTTATAATTTTTAGGGAAAAATGTTTATTCGTCTTCTTAACCTCAACATTTCTAAAAGAGAAAGAGATGTCATTTGCGTCACACTGAAAGCGAAATTTAATTTTTTATAAAAACTGTAAAGTTTTTGATTGATGCATATTTAAAAAATATTGTACAATTTCAGAAATGCATTTTTTTTAAATGTATTTTGCTTACAAAATAACATATTTTAGGGATTATTTGAGAGAATACACTGGAAAAGATATAGATATTCGCCGCAACAAGAATTCGGTTGCTACAACTGAAATCGGTTGGTATAACTGAATATTGGTTTTTACAGCAAATTTTTGTTAATACAACGTAATTTTAGTTGCTACCCCAAAATGTTTAAAAATTACTATTGAATATGGTTGTTCTAACAGAATGTTCTGGTTGTAACACGAGGACAAAAATTAATGTTTTTTTTTTGTTCTTCGATGGAGTTCATGATATACACGATTAAACGTTTTTAAAATTCAAATACTTACAAAAGTTCGGCATATTTAACAATGTCAGAGTTTAGCAGGTCAAATATATACACTTTTTGTAAAATAAAAGAAAATTTTTAACATTTTACGAAATTTTTAGTAGTTTTAATAAAAATTTTGTATTTTTATGCATGGATTATTATGAGTGTAGCGAAACTTTTAAATACTATAGCATGAAACACAATTTTTTGTATGATAAAAATATTTTCAGATAAATATTCCTAAATTTTAAACAAATACTTGCCAAAACTTCTCTGAATTAAAAACATTTTGCTCAACTTTTATTTCTTTTTTTTTGGAAAAAACTGTCTAACCAGTATAAAGTTAATAAAAAATATATCAGTAAATATTAATTAATGTACATTTCATTGATTTTTAAACATACAAAAAACATATAGTTATGGAATATGTATTTTTTTATAAAAAATTTCTTTTTGTAAATTTAAATGTGCACGTGCACATACATAAGTACACAAAAATCTTCATATGTGTATGTGTGTATGAAAAATATTCATTGTTTATTCATTATTTACTTGATTTACTTTTAAATTGCATTTTATACGATTTAATTAAATCACTTTTAATGCTTCCGTTTTTTTTTTTTTATGAAAGCAATTACTGATCTATAGTTCATATCTTTTTAATTTATTTTTTTTACGCTCCCATACATATAATTTAATTAAATGGAATAGTTTTAAAGTTTTATAAGAAAAAAAAAAAAAAACTGAAATTTATGCTACACGCTTTCATTGTGTATGTTTGGTCTTATGGTATAGTTGTACCTACTCCTGGTAGACAGCATGATTCCATATATAATGAGTGCTAAAACTTGGTTAACCACACTAACACATAAACATGTATTTAAATAGAAAAAGAGTACAACGACTACTACAACAATAATTTTGCATGCATATATACTAAATTGTGCTATTTAGGCAAATATACACGCTGAATATTTATACACACATAATATTTACATACACGTGCATGTGAGCAAGTGTAATTGTATGAATTGTTAGTTGTATTGTTATTTAATATAACACTACGTTTGTATGTGTGAATATTTTTATATATTTTTTTTTTTTATTATTTTCCATAGCCACACTGGAAAAGTAGCGAGTTGTGGTATTTGTGTTTTACTGGGTCGCGTTACATTTTATCTAATTGCAGTTTAGGATCTTCATGTCTTGTATAAATGTTGCACTATGAAAATTCTATGTATATTTATAGTAGGCATAGCCCCTATAACTTTAAACAGAAATGCTGAATATGTGTATGAGGATCTTCAAATATTTTACAACACTCTGATGTAAAATATTAAAAAAATTTTTTTTTTGTATGACATGAATATCATTTTTTGTGTGTGTGCGCCGATGTTTAAGTATGCTAAATTCATTCGCGTAATCATTAATCTTTAACAGCGCAAATATTATGGCGCACTCATAATAATCCATGCTAAAAATACGAAAAAAAAATGCCAGAGCTACGAAATAGTTTGTAAAATTAATAAAATATTTGTGTATTTTACGAAAGTTTTGTTATGTTGAAGTTAAAAATATTAAAATTACAAATTTTGCTTGGATTAATTAAAAGCTACATCAATTTATATATCTCATTGCATTTTTAATATTTTAAAATACATATTGCACCATAAAAAAGAAAAAAAAGGCACTATCAGCATTTTTTTTTTTGTCATATACAATATTAGAACTTAATAAAAGAAAACCGAGATTATGTTGGAAAACACGAAGCTTTTGCCGCTTTAATGATCTTTAGTTGAGTTTTAGGGTTACTTATTTGCAGAAATCATATTAAATTCTTTTAAATTCGTAAAATTTTAAATTTTATATAAGGACCCGCTCAAAAAAAGTTACATCTCAAATATAAAATCAGATCTCATCTGATATAGATCGATAATGATTCTTACACACAGAGAAATGAAGTGCCAACCGAATTGAAAAGTGTATTTTAATGGTAACAACTTATAACTTCTGTTAGTACAACGATATTTACATTATATTTCTGAATATTTTGGGTGTTGCAACTAAAATTAAGTTGATTTAACCGAACTTTGTTGTGAAAACTGACGTTCAATTGCACCAACTGTCTGATATTCGTAATAACCAAATTTGAGCCGCAGTAAACCGAATTTCTGTTGGCAAATATCTAAATTTTTCTCTGTGTGTATCCAAGTTTATCTATAAATTGGCGTATTCTGTAATATTTGATTAGATCCCTAAAACTGGATTGAGTTACATCACATTTTATCTCAAAATTGGTCGATCCAATAATATTAATTAGGAACCTGATAGATACCAAAATATCCCATGGGATTAATTTAGTTCTACTTGAATCCAATTACATCCAAAAATATAAGTAATTTTTGTGGGATCGAATTAAATATTTTGAGACTGAATTTAATTTACTTAAATCCTATGACATATATTAGAAACCAGAATAGAAAAAACTGCTAAAATTATCAAATTTTCTTTTGCTAAACAATAGTAAAATAAGAACAGCAAAAATAAATCTGACGAGTCTACAAATATTTACTAATATTTGAGTTAAATTTTAGTGAATTTGAACTAAAAAATTAATTTTCTAAAATCAGCAAAAAATCGGCTAAATATTAGTAGACAAAAAAAAAAAAAATCATAAAAAAATGTGAAATTTTGCGAATAAAAATCTAAGCTTGCGAAATCAGAAATTTGACAGTTTTTAGCAAAACTTTTTGATGATTTTACAAAATATAAGGTTTTTTGTAATCTACAAAATTTAAGGCAAACATATAATACAAATTGTGGATATTATAGTATTTGTTTGCTGTTTTTAGTCTAAAAACATTTAGTAAAAGTTTTTTTTCTAATTTTAGTGGAGAGAATTATTTTTTGCAATTAACTAAAATTCAACTCGGGTGCAACTAAAATTTTATAAAGTTAATAGATTTATACTTGCTGTTCTTGTTCCTATTTAATGAAAATTTAGCAAAAAACAAAATCTGCTAATTTTAGCACTTTTTTCTGAAACGTCATTCATAACCAATTTTTAGTAACCCTTTTTGTTATTTTAACAGGTTCATTTTTGTAAATGTACGATTTATTAAAATATAAACCATAAGTCTGTTCGATTGCTTTAAAAGTAAAGTCCAGCAAAAAATTACTTAGTAACAATATTACAGAGAGTAAGACGAACAGAAAATTTTAAAAGGATAAAAATTAATTGAAAATGATATCCAGAAACATTTTGAAATGCTTTTTAACTTCTTCAATAGTTATTTCTTTAATATTTTTCACTACAAATTCACAAATAATTACACTGTGCTCGAATCGGACACTTTTTTTTTGTAACAAACGGGGCACCCGGTGGGTAAACCTAATTCGAGTACGCTGAATCCTGTGGTGCTAACCGTTTTTTTAGGTTAGCTCTTGTTTAAAAGATAATTAAGATTGAAAATTATGGTTCCCTCCCATACAAAGTAAATATTTAATATCATATATCTACAGTACTATAATAGTCTTAGTCTTAGAAATTTGTGCACGTTGATTATTTGATAGTGTTAATAGTCATGGGAAAAATGGGCGTGATCGGACCAGTGGGCGTGTCAGCTCCCATACAAAGTAAATATTTAATATCATATATCTAAAGTTCTATAATAGCCAGAGTCTTAGAAATTTGTGCACGTTGATTATATTATGAATAGTCATGAGAAAATTGGGCGGGATCATACCAGTGGGCGTGGCAGCTCCCATACAAAGTGAATATTAAGCTCATATACAAAATTAATATTAATATTAAATATCTAGGGTTCTATATTAGCTATATAGCTTTCAAATTTTGTACGAGTCCATCAATTACAAATATTGGTAGTCGAACTGAAAATGGGCGGAATGCGATATTCACTTCTAAGTGACATTTGTTGGAATTTGCAAGAGGAAGATAATGATATAGAAGAATCAGGAAATGAAAATTGAAAAAATCATTAAAAATTTATTTATTAAAAAAAAAAAATTATAAATCACTTTAAAATTGTTGTAGTCAATTAAATTTTGTTGGAAATAGTTTATTGTTGATGTTGTTTCATAAAATGTTCTTAATTTCATACATTTAAAATCAATAAATGGTAAAAAAAAACGTAAAAAAATTGTTTTTTTTAGGTACTTGGAACCATAATTTTCAATCTTAATTATTTTTTAAACGAGAGCTAACCTAAAAAAACGGTTAGCACCACTGGATTCAGCGTACTCGAATTAGCTTTACCCGCCGGGTGCCCCGCTTGTTACGTTTTTGAACTAGCACAGTGTTATTATTAAATTTAATATTTGTTTCTGTTTACTACAAACACAAGCATTTTTTTTCAATCATATGTTTTTTTCTGCTTAAAATTCTTACTGGCAAAAGTTTATCCAGTAAAAACTTTTTTTTTATTTGGGCATCGAACTGTCACTTTACTCTCTCTTTTTTCTATTTTCTGACTGAGGTTAAAAACTTGTATAAATTGTACAAGTTTTTGCGTAAGCGAAAAAAACTTCATATGAACTACAACATTAATAAAAAAAAATTTTAATTTTATTTATAGATTAGGTTTAATCAGAGGGCGAAAACTAAAGCTATTTGCGGCTGCGGTTCAGCAGAATTACTGGAAGACGGCTCACAGCCGAAGTTGTTTAGGGAAATAGTTTTTATTTGTTTTTTAAACGGATCTTTATTTCTAGTATGCAATGTTTTGCATTTGGTTTGGTTGTTCCGATACAATTTTATAAGTAGTTAAAGTCAAGTATACTAAAGGGTCCGCCAAATAACTTTTTTTTTTTGAAAATGCTATAAAAAAAAACTATTGCATATTTTCTCAAATTTCTTTTTTTATTTGAAAGTATAATCCTTCCGGTTAATAATGGAAAATAATTTCATTCAAATGGCTGCCTCGGCTGGCCATGCAGTAGCCTACACGATCGGTCCAATTTTTAAGCACATTATTGATTGTGTGCAGCTGTATTTCCTCCTCTTCAATTTTGTGAACAAAAATTCGTTAAACATGGCCCGATAACGATCACCATTGACTGTAACGGCCACTCCTTGCTCATTTTGAAGAAAATGGCTCAATTATGCCTCTGGACCAAAATCCGCACCAAACAGTGATTCGTTTTGGGTGTATCGGCACACATTCTGCAACATTACCATGATTTTCAAAGTAATGTCGCAATATTTCCCAGCGTTGTTCAAGCGTATACACAACCATATTCGTTCAGCGGAAGGATAAAACTAATTATCTGTCAAATCAGACATGAGCTAAGTGTTACCATTCACGAAATAAGCACTAGTTGAAAAAAAAAACGTTAGATGGCGGACCCTTTATATGCAAAGTAATAACCGTGTCGGTAAAAGTTATTGTTAGCAGTTAACGGGACATTGTGGAAATGAGCCCTAAACTAAAAAAAAATATTTTTCATTTTGCTAGAAAAGCTAGCGGAATATTTGGCAAATGTTTGAGAGCATAATTTTTTTAAAACTTCGAAGAAAATGGTTTATGCAGTGTCTTTCTATCCACCTTAGTCTCTCTCAATCGGCTCTCTTTTTAGTTGTTAGTAATCTCGCACCGAGCAAATGAAAACATGTTGCAGAAATGAAAAAGTTTAAATTAATTTTTATCATGGTTTTGAATAATAATTTAATAAAATTTTTATTTATTTAAAATTTTGACGATAAAATAATTAAGATAGAATTTTTGTTTTTTTTTTTTTATTAATAAATAATCATATAATTACAAATTATATACTATTACCCTAACCGAGCACTAGGTACTATGGCCTTCGGCGCGTTGTAGCGAAAACAGACCAGTACCTCTGGTGGGAATCGAACCCACGACCCCCGCACTGATAAGCCAGCACCCTACCAACTAGCCTACCGGGGCGCACCCAGATAAAATTAAAATACATTAAATTTTAATAGAAAATAATATAATATGAGCAAAATAAAACTGAGTGTTAAAAAAAATGTTTTCATTTGTTTGCCCGAGTTCGGTATTTTGTTGCTGAGAGGCGTGGGGAGTGAAGTCTCTCTATTTGTATATACTCTTTGGTTTATGCTACAGTTAAATGAATTTCTAACCTTCAAATTTTTGTTTACTTAGGCTGGCTCGAAATGTCTTAAATCATACAAAAATAAATTCAGATTTATAAGGATTCATAAAGGTATAAACAAAGTTCGAAGAATATTTGCCTCTATTGTCAAATTATATTTAGGAATAAATTTAGCCGCCTAGTAAAATACAATTAGCAGATATAATTCATACAATATTTGGATGCGGCTCAATGAACTAATGAGTATCCGGCGCCGGCTGTGCCCCGACTTAAAGCCCCTCAACTTCGCCCTCTTTGTTTAATTATAAAAAAATATTTTTCGCACCCTGTATTTTTGCGCACATTTTAACAGTTTTTATTATTTGCTTTCATACCATATGAGCAGTGTAAACCAAAATGCAACCACAATCCAAACGGACATATGTGGAAGATTAATATGTGAGTATGGTTAGACGAAAACAAAAAAAGTAAAAAAAAAAATTAAAAAAAACTAAAACAAAGAGAGAAAACTATTATAATTTGTTGTAAACAAAAACGGATGTTAAACTCATAACGATTATTTAAAATAACTAAATGTGTATAATGACATGCAACCAAGTGTGACATTTGAAATAAGTTTTTGTTTAAAAAGTATTGAAATATTAAAGGGGAGCATAGAAATATTAAATATTAAAATATGTTTTGCTAGATTTTGATACACACAGAGAACAAATTCGCTGTGTCAACCGAATTTGTTGCCAATCAAATTTTGGTAGTTACATGTACGTACTATCACATTATTTGTTTCTAGCTCTTAAATAATTCAGTTATAACTACTAAAGTTAAACAATATTCAAACAATCCGCAAGCCCAACCGAATTCATATATTCAGTAGACCCTACCGAATTTATAAAAAAAATCCTACCGAATGCAAAAAATTTGGAATTTTTTGTAATTAAATACTTTTATTTATAAATCATTTATAGATCATAGTAGAACAGCCTTGAAAAAGCTTTTAGCTTTTGAGAATGCATATTTCACAAAAGTTCCCTTAAAATTGTATGTTACTTTTTATTTTATCGATTTGTTATTGAAGGGCTTATTGTAAAAACTTGATAAGCCACATAAAATTTTTTACTGGTTTTTGCCTTCAAAGTGTTGATTTAATGCATAAAGTCTGACTTTTTTTTAGGTCCTTTATACTCTAGGTGCTTGTATTAAGTGTACAAACAAGGCTTTTATCAAATACTCATCAAAAGCTGACTAGAAAACAGATAAACCTGCAATAAAGTAAATGTGGCTTATCAAGTTTTTACAATAAGCTCTTCAATTGATTTATATAATTTAATTGTAAAAGTCTTGAATTTTTTTTATTGATTTTGTTTATTGTTTCTTAATCCAATATATTGGTTATAATTACCAAAGAAGTTTATATTTTTAATACTTGGTGTTTCAAAAAGATAACTTAAGTAGAATTTCGATATTTATTTTTTGTGATCTTTTTAATATTGTTGGTTTTGGGTGTTTTGAATAAAAATCTGCTATAATCCATTTTTAAAAATGGTTTATATGACCAACAATCGGTACTCAAATAGTTATTCAACAATATTTGTTGCAAATTTCGTTAATTCAACCAACATGTACACTGTTAAGTTAATCTCAAAACAAGATTAAACTAAATTTAATTGGGCCCACCGTTTTTCAGTTCTAGTTTAAGAAATGTCAAATAACACGATCATAACACATTAATTTGGAAAAAAAAATTTGAAATTCTGGTTGGAATTGCACTAAAAATATCAATTTTCTATGTAAATGCGTTACAAATTTATACTTTGTTTTAACTGGCCAACCAGGCTGGGCTAAACCTTAATTAAAACCTATATAAACCATATCTGAAAAACAAATTGTATATTTAACTAACTCTTAACAGTGCTTTTCAATTTAAATTGTATGATTATTTGTGTCTTATAATTGTCAGATTGTCTCTATATGAGAAGTTTTTCAACAACCTGCGGCTGTAAGAATCAAACCTGCGTTCATCTTACATTACAAACGTAACAATACCAAGTCATGACCGTTTAGCGATCACACCCCAGTATGGCCTCGAATCTAATGCAGCTAAATTGCAGTTTTCTTTCCTATTAGCTTTTTCTGTTATTGTATATTATACTCAGAAGAGACAACACTAACAGCACAAATATTCTATTTTTAGATTTTTTGTTTATTTTTCTAATCTCCTCCGTCTCTATTTCACAATGTTACCAGATTGACGTATTGTTTTTACGTTCAGGGTTTACAATTTTTGCGTTTTATGTTGAGACATCGCCACAGGACAAATTTTATAATGTATTTTGGTACAGTGTTATTTTCACTTGAAGAAAGGACAAATAACATTTTAATAAATTCAACTAACATTTCTCATTTGTTTTTACTGTTCAAAAAATTACTAACAATTGTAGTAAAAATGAACCACATATCACTCACTAACTTCAAGAACGTCACAACTCTAAAAACATGATTTTTGAGTTAATGACGCAGAATCATTCGTTTTATCATCTATCATATTGTGTTAAAATGCGTATTAATATCGTGTATACTCCACCTCTTGAGAGAAATAATGTCGTTATTATTCTGCTTCAAGGTAGGAGTAAATTGAAAACTTTAAACTCGTTTTCTACAAAATCAAAATTTTTGAGTTATGACGTTATTGCAGTAAATGAGCGATATGTTAATAAGAAATAACTAAATATTTGTTTTTTTATTTTTTTAAATAACAAAAAACTACTGTGAAAAATGAATGTAAAATCATAAAACAGTCATTTGATGTGGTTTGTGTTTTTAAATGAACTACAAAGTTAGTAGAAAATTAAATTTGTTGTACAAATGACTGACATTTACATTAAAAATAAAGAAACTTATTACAACCCAGCAACTTGAAATTTGTAAAGCAGAAGTTTCCTGATTGTATTTAATCTACATCATAAAAACTAGGCCTTAGAAGCATTTTATATTATTATATTTCACATATTTAAATATGATGTATAAGACTAAGACCGAACTGTACTGCTACTGTTTAAATGTATTTTATTATTAATATTTCTTAGAATTCATTTTGTGGTGTAATGGTTAGCGCGTTGGACTGTTACACAGATGGTCCCGGGTTCAATTCCCGGTGACGACAACAGCTACTTAGAAAAATAATATATATGAGTTTTCTATCCCGTCTTCGATGTTCCTATAGCACTTTACACCCACCGAAGTAAAATAATAAATCAGGGCTATGATCCAAAAAAGCTTCAATAACTTCGCCAATTCTGCATCACGTGGCGAGCAACAACTGTTCTAAGACTTATCATCTCGCGCAATTACAGTGTTGCCATGTTTGAAGCCCTTCATCTTTCCCCACCTTTCACCTCTATACTATCCCCTTGCCAAAGAAAGCAACATATTAATCAATAGAAAGAATTTCCTGAGTGTTGCTTCTCCTTTAAAAAAAAAAAAAAAATTAAGCTATTTTAAAAGTACCAAATTTTTTTAAAAACCAACGTCTAACTAACGATTGGCCACGTTTATCAATCGTTTAACAGGTCAATACTGTCAAGATTTTTAATCCCACGTTCTGCTTTACCAACACTGTGCCCATTGTATTTTTTCAGACTGGGTAAGTTTGTTGGAAATTACAATATTAAAAATATGAAAATTATTGTACACATTGCTATTTAATTTTTCATTCAGAATAAAATACACTATTAATAAATAAAAACAACATCTTTAAAAACGATAATGCAAGTATTGCGGCTTTCCAAATACATGTGCACAAGACACCATGACGTATACTTATTATTGAGTTTTTATACGTCTTAAGGTACGTTCACATTAATCAAATATTTGAACAAAATATTTGTTTACATATTTGCTTCCAATTGTATCAAATAAAAAATTATTTTATTTTATGTTCAAACTATGATCAAATATTTGATGGTTTTGTTTGTTCAAACAGCTCTCAATTAGTGTCAAATAAAATAAGCGAAAAATATTTGTCGAGCGTTCAGATTGAAACAAATATTTGTATTAAATATTTATTTAATCAAAGTGTAAAAAAACATAGATTTATTTAATCGAAAAACTAACTGTTTTTTAAAAAATTGATCACTCGGGATCTCTCTCGGACCAAGCCTATTTATGTTATAAGGGTATATTAATACTCCAATGGAGCAAGTGTCGACAACACAAATGTGTGCAGTGTTCCGATTCCAATCATTCGCCATTTCATTTCATATCGTTCCATTTTGGACCAATGTTCCATTCTGTTATCGGAGTGATTAAATTTTTATTTTCACGTACGACAACACAATTCAGTTTTTTTATAAATAATAAAGTTTTTTTAATAAATTTATTAAAAAAATTTATAATTGATGATTTCACCACCTTTGCCTTTGTTTGTTCTTACATTTTTTTTTTTGTAAGATCAAATAAATATTTGCTCAAATCAGAAGAAAATATTTGATAGCTAGTGTTCACACTATGGTTAAGTTTGTCAAATATTTATTTGAATGCAAATAATTTTGTTTGACCAAAATCAGCTGATTTGCTGTTTGACACACAAAAATATTTTGTGTTCCGATTACGGCAAAGAAATATTTAATGTTTTTTGTCAAATATTTGACTAATCTGAACGTACCTTTAGAGGTTATACCCAAAAATTCTAAAAACATTTTTAAGCCAACTTTAAATGTTATAACTGCCAACTTACTTTAACTAAAATCTAGAAAACTTTAATTTTATTTAAAGTTCTTTGGAAATGCTTTAAAAAAAAAATTGCCACAACCAAAAAATTTTAGCTAAAATTGGCACTATTTACCATCTATTAACATATATATTGAAATTAGATTCAACAATCATTTAATCTATTTCTAATTAAGTTAATTATTTCACAAAAATACTTTTTCGGAAGATGCTTTAAAGGAACTAACAAAATGAAGGAACGAGCAGGAAGAAACAAAAAAAATGAACACAATATTATTGTGCTAATGTTTTAATCTCTAAATGCATCTTGTAGCAAACACTAGACACACATACATACATATGTAACTAACTAAAGTACTACATTATACACAGACCCACATTCATTCAGACAGACACACTCAGACATGCACACAAGCATACAATGATGCAATTAAAATTGCAAACTAAACTACTAGAATAGTTTAGATGCATTTGCTAATGTTGTACGTGTAATTTGTTCTTGCTGCTCTTTGTTGCTGGTGTTCCCACAAAATTTCTGCACTTTAGCTTTACACTACATTATGTGCAATGCTGGTGTGCTGTCTGAATGGCTGACTGGCAAAAAGTGTGTGTGTGAGTCTATGTTGGGCTGTGTTTGAATACGATTACGTAAAACAGCCACATAAACGAAATTAACATACACATACATTTTAAATTTTTGCTACTAAAAGCTTACAAAAAAAAAAAAAAAAAAATAGCTGTGGCAACGCTTTGGTCTACATTTTGGCATTGGTAATATTACCAACAACACCAAACAAATACTATATTGTGGGTATTATTTGCATTAGAACACTTTGTCACAGTGGGTCAGATTATAATACAGTGCTACAAAATTGAAACCTAAAATCAAAATAAATAAAAAAAGAGTACCGACCATTAAGCCGAAATTTTCGCTAAATTGCATTAAGGTTTTGCTTGTTTTAACGAAGTTTTTTATACATAAATTTTAAAAACAAGTTATTTTCTATTAATGTTTCACCTATTTTTATTACCAGGGCAAGTTTTTTTTTTGTCAGTTAAAATAGCACGAAAACAAGAAATGACAAAAGTGGCAAAATAGCTAAAAAGTTTAATAAAGTTTTATTAAATTTTTTTTTTATTAAATTTTGATTGCATAACACAATCATGTGCTTTTTTCAAGTTATCAAAAAAAAACGATCTAATATTGTCACATAAAACAGTTGAGTTTACTAAAAATACGATTTCCTCATCTGTAGATGGCCTATGGGGAATGGGACCGATTCTGCGTGTGCCACATGATCGGTCTCTTCGTGCCAGAGACCGGTCCTCTGCTAAACCCTACCCTATGTAAACAACTGGCAACTTTAACATCATGGCTTGTCATAGGAGGGGGTCATTTGTCCTGCTTTATACCACATAGTGGCATGCCACAGGACTAACCAAAGATGGGTATACCACAAGACTGTCGCAAAGAGCCTTGTAGTATAAAATAAACGAAAACTAAACAACTTCCAATCGGTAAACTTCTGGTAAACTGGCTTTTCTTGTTAATAAGCATTCTGGTTAAGTGGTATGTCCTCCCTTTTCCAGTCACAGGAGTATTAAATTATACCAGTCCTGTGATAAGTCCTTCTTTAACCAGTCACTTTTAGGTCAATTGACTCCTCATTCCCCATAGGGTGTAAATGCAGCATATTTGAAAGCGTGTACTTTCGAAGGGTATTAGTTTTCAATGTATGAATCCTTTTCATTTTGATTAAAAAATATATTTTCTTATATTAGTCAAAGTTTGTGGCCTACTAAATATTTCGATTAAAAACTTTATTACATATTTTAATAATTTTTTTTTTGTTGACATCTTTAATCAGTTTCTTAACGCAATCTATAACATATAAACTATCATTTATAGGAGAGTCAATATATATATATATTAAAATATATCTTATATATATATCTAGAATTGGTTTATTTATTAATATATTTTATTTGTTATATATCTCATTGGAAAGCTTTTAAAAAAATACATAACGAAAAATGTTAAAAATACAAGACAAAATAGCACGAAAAACCATTAAAAATGGCACAAGAAATGGCCAAAATGGCAAAATAGCAAAACAAAATGTGTAGAAAATAAAAAGTTAAATATTAAAAAAATTGGCAATGTTATGGTACTTTTTTTATATATAATGAATTTCGTTTCAAAACCTATAAAAAAAGGCACATTTTGAACCCGACCCTCTCAGATTTTGATGAAATTTAGCATACAGCTACATTTTACCTATACAAACATAACCTCATTTTTAAAAATTGCATTTTCGAAAAATTGTGGGCGTGGCAAGGTATCGAAATATTTGAAAAATGACGGTAATAGGTACTTTTAAGCAGCGATTACTACGGAATGGCTCAACCGATTTCAAAGATCTTGGTGCCATTAGAAAGGTATAAAAGTCAGTTTTCGAAAACATACCCTGAAATTTTTTTTTTGGCAAAAACAAAACTTTTAAACTAAGTAAACACTTCAAAGGCCAAGTGTTTTTTTTTTTTTTTTTTTTTTAATTTTTTTTAGAAAGGTCTATTTAATATATATAACATATCTAAAAACTAAAATGGCGCTTTTTTCTTCTTTTTTCAAATTTTTTTAAGTAAATTGTGTGACAAAGAAGAATAAAGTAGCTTTACTTTGAAAGTTATACAGATTTTTTTGTAATTCTAATAGATTAGAACAAGAATCAAATTTTTTCAGACACCCCCAAAATATGGACTTAAACTTGGTAAGTTTTTTTTATTTTTATTTTTTTAGATTTAATATATAATTTTGCGCAGCTCATACTGTTGACATTCGGAATATTTCCTAACTTTTAGTGAAGTTTCATCTAAAGGTATAAAAGAATGGAAGCTTTGAGTTCAATACAATGTATATATACAAAATTTTGTTTCTTCCTCGTTTGCAAAAACAAAAAACTCGCTCTGTATATGTATATAGAAAAAGTACCATAACTTTGTGAACTTGCAACCGATTATAACAAATGAAGGCTCATTTTAATCAGGAAAATGTAACGTTAAGAATATTGTTGTTTTAGAAACACATTCGAAAAAACCTCGAAGAAGTTGAAAAAGTTGTAAAAAACACGAAAAACTTTTATAATTATATATGTATATAGAAAAAGCACCATAGCTTTGTAGTTTTCCACCGATTTTAACAAATGATGCTTCGATTTACTCAGAAAAATACTTATTTAAAGAGCATTGTTGTTTTAAAAGAATATTCAAAAAAAAAGCTCGTAGAAGTTGAAAAAGTTTAAAAAAACTTGAAAATTTCAGTTGTTATTAGAAAAGTCTCTATCTATATATACACACAGAAAACGATTTTTTGTGGTTTCACGTACTATCACTATTATTAAATTTTAATACTATTATAACAACCGACAATTTTTTTTTTTGAAATTTCGAATTTTTATTGTACCAATTAAATATTTTATGTTTATGGATATCTAGTCTATAGATAGATAAACATGCGTTCAACAAAATGGATTTTATTAATAAAAAAAAGTTTATGCCTCGAACTGGGCTCGTACCGGTGATCTTCCGTTTGTCAGGCAAATACTTTACCTCTAGCCTAAACCCAATTTAAATATATTTTTTTTTTTATGTCAGCCTTGAGTATTTTCTAATTTGTAATTTAAATATTTGTCCAAAAATAGTTTTGTATGTACCAAATTCGAAGTGCCTTGCTTTAGCGGTTTTGCCATTCCTCAAATAGGGAGATTTATTAACTTCATGGCCCTCCCCGTAGGAATTTTCGAAAAATCCTTACCGCAAACGGGCAGTAAATGGGGCGACTTTTGTCATCCCCTTAACAGGTGTCAAAGGCCAGGTGGAACTTCAATTTGTCTTAAAATTGAAAAAAGAAATGGAGCTGGATTGGACTCGTAAGAATACCGAGTGATGATGTATTCAGAAACAGCAGAGGCATAGGAAGGCCGCCAATACCTGGAGAAGATCTCCACAAGCTGAAACAATACTGATGCAATGATCTTAGGCCAAAATTAAAATGCTGAATGAGTTAGATCTTAGTCAAAGGAACACATGTTAAACATTTCTAGCCAAATAGCCGATACGGGAAATACTGTTCCTTTTTTGTCCCTCCCTGTTGGAATTTCGTAAATTTTTTAAGGAGAAGCAACACTAAGGAAATTGTTTCTAATATTCAAAGTGTTGCTTTCATTGAAAAGAGGATAAGGGAGAGACGAAAGGTGTTAAAATATAGAGTGATTCAAACATGGCAACACTGTAGTTGCGAGAGATAATAAGTCTTAGAACAGTTCTGGCCAGAAATCTGATGTAGAGTTGGCGAACTTATTAAAAGTTTTTGATATTAATATATCCCTGATACTCTATTTTACTGCGGTGGAATTAAATGCCATGGGAACACGGGAAGAGGTCGCTGCGATACCTATGAGGGATAGAAAACTCATACATATTAAGTAATGTGGAATAAAATCGCAAAACTGCTTTCTTTGACAAGGATTAGTACAAATGGTAATTTTGTCAAAATGGCATTTACTGGCAAAAGCCAAAAAAGAGTGCTATTTATATTTTAATGCTTCATGTGAATTAATTTGTTGATGCATAAGCGATAGTTTGGTAAAGTGAGCGATTTGGTAAAGTGATATTCCTCTTTTTTTTTGAGTGTTATTATATGAAATTTAAAATTTTTTTTACTGTAATTGGGTTAATTACCAATATCCCTATTTGAAAACAAATTTACCTAAAGTTTACTCTCAATTTAACTAAAAGCCGAAAAAAGCCTAATAATTTGGCCTACAAGTTCCCAAACGGTAATTATATGCGTTTGATTTTCTAACTTCCAGTTATGATACTACACCATTTCAAAATTAATTCCGGCAGAAAAAAACAGTGTTTTATCAATCGAAGGGCTTATTGTAAAAACTTGATAAGTCACATTTATGGTTTTATGGATTTTCGCTGTTTTGTAGACATCTATTGATTAATATTTAATAGAAATCTTGCTTAAATACTTATAGCAAGTATAAACGTCCAGCAAAAGTCATATTTCTTGCATTTTTTTTTAAATAAAAAATCAAGCTAAAATAAAATTTGGCTTATTAAGTTTTTACAATAAGTCCTTCAATAGTAAAAAGATATTCAGATTAGTAACATGTATTTCAGCAAATATAAAAAGTTTTCAGAAATTCTCACCGACATTTTTTTAATATAATTTGCAAATTGTACAATCATTTGTAATTTAACTGATATTTTTGCAAATGAGAAAATATAAATGCAGTTCAACTAATATCAAGTCTAAATATCCATAAGCAGTTGTAAATATATGAAGTCACATGCACATCAGGCATTATAACGCTACAGTAGTTAAAAAAATGTAAATGAGCAATATAAACTGACATTTATCAAATGCCAATTGTAAATTTTTACAGTCAATTGTAAATATGCTTTGTCAATTGTAAATATCCATTGTCAGTAGTAAACATCCATTGCCACATGTGTTAATTCAGAAAAAACGTCAATGAGAAGGTTTAACATAGCTTTTGAAAAAAGACATTCAATTGAAAAATGTTCTATGATATTCTTTAGACATAACACGTAAAAGTCTAAAAAAAAATGTCAATGAGAAATTTAGACATACAGTTTAGAAAACAAAAAGTTTTCAAAAAATGTTAATTATATTTCAGAGAGTGAAAGCCAACGTAAATTGTAATTCAGAATAATAATTTTAAATCAAAACATATCAAATGTAATTAATTCATGACTTATTTTAGACTAAAAAACATAAAAATATTGAAATGTATTTCAGAAATTGTTAAAATAAATTTTAGTAAATATAAATTCTATTTCAGATATTGTATATGGATGAAAGACATAAATAATTTGAAGTAATATCATTTAACATATGATATTATTATTCATATCAGCAGGCTTTCTTCCTCAGAAACCATAGTTTCATCCAATCCTGGAGATAGTTCCAAAATATACCTTTATAAGGAAATTAGCCCATACCACAGTGAACACATATTTTAAAATTTAAATTTTCTAAATAACAAGTGCACTCAGGCAACTTCTGCTCTAAATATTTGTAGTTGTTTGAGTTGTAATACAATAAAGATTATTGTTAAATTAAAAAACAGTTTTTTGTAGAAGAAATTTTAGTTTTGACTACAATTGTAGTCATTTAAAAAAACAAACCACATTAAGTTACTGTATTATGATTTTACATTCATTTTATACAGTAGTTTTTTTTTTAAATACAAAATAAAACAAATAAATTTTTTTTTGTTTTTAACTACATATGTGGTTCATTTTTACTACAATTGTGGTTCATTTTTTGAACAGTACAAAATAAGTGACATTGTCAGTCGAATTTACTGAAGTGTAAGTCGTAATTTTTTCAAGTTAAATTTCATTTGTTTTCAACTACATTTGCAGTGATCTTTACCTACGAATCGCTTGTGGGCACATTTTATGAAAAAAAATTAAAAAGTTTCAAAAAAAAAAATTTATTTTTATTAATTTTAGTTATTTAGAAAATTTATTTTTACACTCATTGTTTTTGTCCATACTAGAAACCCATTTTTATGATTTTTCGTAAGTTGTTTTATAATGATATACCATTATTTTGTGCAACATTCCCATATATAAGTAATGAGATTTGGAATGATTTTTGTAAGCATTTGCTATTACCAAATATGTACTTATTTTTGTGTAAACTGGGATGTTATGCTTGATAGCTAAAAACATAAATAGCATGCTTGCAACAAATATCATTACTTTCCAACTTACAAACAATCAAAAATAAGTAGTCATATCCCAGCAAAAAATAGTGCTTACCCAGAAGCGCTTCCGGAAGGCATTGGTTAATTACGAAGCGCTTCCAAAGCATATCCAGAAGGCATGACTTTTGTTCGCGATGTCCTACTTGTTATGTCTCTTTTAAGCAGGTGAAAAGCGCGTCTATCATGTTCTCTTAGAAGCAATAAATTCATGCCTTCTTAGTCAATAAGAACCGCCTTTTTTGTATGTTGACAGCGTTAATGCTTCATGGTATACATTCTTCATTGGCATTTTGGGAAGCACTACAGAATACCTGCCGTAATTGCTTTATAGTATGCAATGCGTTGAAGCGCTATTTTGGAAGCATAAAATGTAGTTACTGCTTACCAAATAAAGGTTATTTTTTGCTGGGATATGTACTCACTAGAGTTGGAAATATAATAAGTTTAAAAATAGATTTTCAAATACTTTTGAGAATATCACTTCATATTGAAAATAATGATAAAATATGAACTTATGTGCAGAGTTCGAAAATGTATGTACCACTAACATAACGTTGCTAAAAAAAAACCAATACAACGATCTCTATTGTTTCGTTCGTATTTATAAACACAACACAAGTGCTGAAATCGTTTTTTGTAATATAACAAACGGAACAAAACGAAAATGTTTCTTTCGTCAAACATTATTATTTCGTAGTGGTTATTTTTTAGTGTTCATTCAACTTAAACATTAAAACGCGTTTTTAACGTTGTGGTTGGCAGAATAAAGAAATGATTTTTCTGCATGTTATCAATGTTTTTTTTGCATTAGTTTTATAAAAATTTCACTGGAACTCCTCCGTTGAAACTTTTTATTAAACTAATGCAATTATTTATAAAATTAAAGGAAATTTTTTTCACTTGTAATATGACATAAACACTAAGAACGGTTTACGAATAGTTTTGTTCCATTCCATAAACACAACAAAATCAAACTGTTTGAAATATTGGCCAAACAGAACAAAATCGTTTAGTTCGGTCTCTCATCGAAAACTGGTTTGTGAAAGTGTTTGTGTTCTGTTCAGAAATCAAAATGAAAATAAAGAAATGTTCTGTTTATGTTTATGTTTACTGTGCACAACAAAATGATTGTGTTGAGTTTCAGCAAAAAGCAAAACAGAACGATAGAAAAACGTTTGATAGTGTTTAAATTCGAACATAAGTTATGTGTAATGCATTTTTTTTTGTATTAAAATAATTGGAAAACTAACTAGTTATAAATATGTCCTTATTATTATAATGCAGAGAGTAAGCTGGTGCCATTACTGGTAGTCTGACAAGTTATGACATGTCATTACTGTTTATGCACTGGGTAATTATGTTCTCATTCGTACTTTTCAATATGGACCGTTTTTCCGAAAGGAGGGAGAGTGTTTTACCCCATAGTGCATTTAATAAAAAATATCCGGCAATCATATAATGCTATATTTAGGTTTAGATGATAAATAGGGAGATATTGAGAGAGTAAGAGCAAAAGTTTAGTTTAGTTGCATCATCAGTACTAGGGCTCGGAACTTCAGGCATGTTTGTTGATGTTAGCTGAAGAACAATGTTTACTAAATATCTTGACGAATCAACAAATTTGCAACAAAATGTCATCGATTTCTTAAGGCTTATATTGCTATAAATACATAATTTGGCATATTTTGCTGTAAATGCATATTTTAATGCATATTTTGGCATTTTTTGTGGCATATTTTGCTATAAATGCATATTTTGGATTGATATCCATGTTTTTTTAATAAAATTTTTTGATGTTTTACTAAAAATAAATTTTACACAATTTATAGATTTTATAAATAAAATATTTTTTCTAATTTATACATACAATTTTTTTTTTTATCAAGAAAAGAAAAATAACAGAACAATTCAATTACTAACTTTCTACAGATGTTTATTCGTAATTTTCCATTTTTTAACAATTTTTGAAAAAAAAAATACAATAATTGTGTAAATATTAAAAAAGTTGAAAAAAATCAATAAAAAATGTACATTTTTAAATTTTTATTACATATTTTACGATTTTGAATACATATTTTATGTACATAAAACACGAATATAAATGCATTTACTTCCGGGCCCTAATCGTTACATATACAGACATATTCTACATTTCTAAACATACAGTTAAGTCGATAAATACCAAGTATAGACATTCAATTTTCCTATACGATTATGCATTCAGATAAAATAATTATGCACTAACACAGGCACAAATGCAAATAATATATTTACATGTATATACACAAATATGTAGAACAAATCGGAGAAGCACAAGCAATCAGTCATTGACACTTCCAGACGGACAGAAGGAAGGACGGACTTATAAATTCGATTGATGCGTGTGTATAAACATGAGTATAGTTATTAACGATAAATATACCAACTATCAAGGATATCTTGACCAAATCCAACGTATGTATCCACAAATATCTATATATATCTATATATATCTATATATATAACCAGCCATGCATCACATCCATCCATCCATCCATCCATCCATCCATCCATCTATCGATCGAGGGATGTTAATGCTAATATACAGGAAGTTTTGTAATACAAAATTGCTGATGAGGAGGATGATGAGGAAGATGATATTGTTGCAGTTACCAATTTGCCATGCCTATAAGTTACTGATACTGTTGCTATTACTTAAATTTTTTTGTAGATTTTGTTGTTTTTGCTGATAATAATGATGTTGTTGTATTTGTTGATGTTACTGATACAGTAAATAAACGTTTAACTCTCTGTTTGATTGTATAAAGTGCATTTGTAGAAGTGTATATGTATAGATTTTGTGTGCATGTGTGTGAGTGCATTTCTGGCAGCATATTCTTACCACACATTTTAACTATCATATCATGTTGTATTGATGATAGTCTGGAGTAAAATAATGAATACATAATATCTGAAACTTTATACCCGCACTTATGCACTCTCGCACACACACATTGACACACACACATACTTGTTTATATGATTGAGGCATTTAAAGTTGTTATTCCGGCTGCAGTTTGTTTCATTTTTATCTTATTTTACAATTTTGTTTTTACTTTTTGTTTTTTTTTTTTTGCAGATCCTTCTCTTTTTTTTCTGTTATTAAAGTTTTAGTCACAGTTTAATTTGCTTGTTGCTACGGATGTTTTGTATAGTTATTTAAGGACATGTCATTTGTTGTCATACCATGTGATGTGATATCCTTGTTGCGGTCATGTATTCCTTTATCGTGTTGTATCTTTTTTCTAGCCTTTTGATTTTTTAACTGCAAAATGACAAGATAAGAAAGAAAGAAAGAAAAAAAAAAACAAAAACATGATGTTACAAATAGAGTTGAGGGAGCAACAGAAAAAAATGAACAACAACGACTATAGACGACAAAAAAAAAAACCATCAATTATATTTTAAGCTACTTTGTTTACCCTTTGTATTGTTTCTTCAAAGTTCTGATGAGGTTCTACACGTTTCATTGTACCACAGCTTTTTATTTTTTCAGAAGTCTGCAATGATTATGAAAAAAGAAACGAATGGAAATGATTAAGAAAACAACAACAAAAAGTAACTGCAAAATATTTGTAACACTGAAAAAAAGAAAAAAATAGTTGTAAAGCTTTTGTTTTATTAAAACGCAACGAATTATAATTGCACTACACTCTAAATTTCTTTTTTGTTGTAAAATTACTGCTATAAAATAAGTAAATTTTTGTTTAATTTTACTCGAAGTGAGTAAATACAAACAATAAATACTTAAAACTAATTTTGTACGCACTTTAATGTACACTAATACACGCATAATGTAATAATACACTCAGGGAACTTCTGCTTTTTGAGTGGCAATATAATATATTAATTTATAAGTGAAAAGACCAAAGATCGAAAATAATTATTATCAAAATTTTGGGCATCGACAAAAGTTGCTTAATTTAAGGGAATATTTAAAAAGGTTGATGCATAATTATTTTGAGCAACATATACAAAATGAGTTGCGCATAACTATTTTATTTAATTTTACATTTTTTCATTGCTTTTTTTTATTATTCATTATTATTATATTTTTTTTTACGTTGCAAATAATAGTTAGGAGCAATTTTTATAAAGGGTCCGCCATCTAACGTTTTTTTCAACTAGTGCTTATTTCGTGAATGTTAACACTTAACTCATGTCTGATTTGACAGATAATTAGTTTTATCCTTCCGCTGAACGAATATGGTCCGTAGGTTCGTTCTCTTGTGAAAAAAGTGAAAGAAACTGGCATCGTCATCGATAAACCAAAGAGTGAAAAGCCAAAAACAGTGCGTACACCCGAGAATATTGCTGCTGTGGCAGAAAGTGTGCGTGAAGCGCCATCAACATCAATTCACCGTCGTTCTCAACAATTGAACATTTCGGAGACATCATTGAGACGAATTTTGCATAAAGACCTTGGTATGACGCCATACAAAGTCCAATTGGTTCAGGAGTTCAAAAAAAAAAAAGTTATTTGGCGGACCCTTTATATAAAAGCTAAAATTTTTAACTTCATGGAAAATTTTTAAAAATCTTTTTATTGGTTATTTTTTGTTCCTAATGGTCAATTTTATTAAGGGGTTTACTAGCTTTAGAAACAAGAAAACACAATATTAGATATTATTTTTAAAATTGTAATTTAGAATTTGGACTACCATGGCAACCCTGTTAACTATTTCATTAAAGACCAACCTTTTTAAGGCAAAATCGGGTGCCATTGTGGCAGGCGCAGTTATAAGGGGAAATTTACCCCCCACCACCAACCACAACATGATATTTTTCAATAAAAAAAATGTAAAAAAGATTAAAAAATTAATTACTAAGTACTCATCTAAGAAAAAAATTAAAATTTTTTTTACACACTGATTAATTCTTTAGTCCCTGAAGTAACCGGATTTTTAAAATTTTTGATTTGCATTAAAATGGTACGAGGGTAAACTCATTAAGTCGAACTGTAGCGAAAAAACCGGGTTTTTCAAATTTTTTTTTAAGATATCTCAAAAATTAACAAGATGTAACAGAGCTTAAACTTTAACAATTGGTAGGACTTTCAGACGAAATAACAAATTTTATAAGGGTTTCTTAAATTGCGGATAAGGTGTCTGAAAACAGTGATGAAATGTGCAAATTTTGATTCGGATTCAGCGCATGTTAAACCTTTACAAGAGTATACTCCGGTCTCAGGGTTAAAAATTTGTTGAACTGTGTAATTAAGAAAAAAGTATCTGAAAACCCTGATATAATGGGCAAATTTTGATTGGGATTCAGCTTAAACCTTTACAAAAGTATACTCCGGTCTCAGGGTTAAACATTTGTTAACCTGTGTAATTAAGAAAAAAATTATGAATAAGATTCATTTACAAAGTGAGAATTAGGTCCAAACTATTCTTTACATATACACTAGGGGAAAAAGTTTCATCATATCGATAAAACTGTTTCATAAATCATTTGACATCAATTATTCATCATATTTATGTAGTTTTAATAGAAATAGTGAAGAGTTTCATAAAAAATATATGTCAAATGTTACATAAATCTTCATCATTTCATAAAAAAGTATCATAAACCGTGTGAACATATTTTTTTTTTTTTGTTTTCCTATTCTTTGAAGTTAAGAATTTCCATTTGAAATTTAGAAATCATTAATGGAATTTAACATTTAACATTTTGCATTTTGCATTTGAAATTAAAAAAATATAATATGTATTGGGTATACAAGTTAATAATGTCGATTTGGACAACATATGGCATAAATATCACATACGGTTTTTGTCTATAATAACAATATGGTATTTTGGAGGGTAAACATTAGGGTTATAACTTTTTTTGGACAAATTCTCCCCAGGGGTTTTCTAATGGCAAATATTGTATTAATGATAAAAAAAACTATTTCAGTTCAATTTAGTAAAAAAACCGTACGCACCGACAGCGATTTCTAAAATGCCTTTAATATATATTTTTTAAATTTTTTTTAATAACAATTTTTTTAAAATATGGTTTATACATATGTAAGTAAGCAAACTTGGAAGAAAACTATTCCATTGACTCGAAAATGGACTTTACTTTTGAAATCAGCATGCCTTAATTATATAGATGTGATGGTCAGACGTTGAGGCATCAAAAAAAGTTTTTTTTTTAACTTTGTTTGATTCGAAATTTTAACGCGTTTGGTGCGTACCCTTTTTTAACGATAGCGAAAAACTAAAACGCAGTTCTTAATATTTGTCCATGCCCTACACGATTTTGTCTGGGGAGATTTGATATTTGCAAAAAATGCAAAAAGTTATCACCCTAGTAAACATATGTCATTATAATTCAGTATTCGATAGACGCCAACGTGTAAACATACATTTTTTTCAATAATTATAATAATAATGTCGAATTTTGTGGCTAAAAAAGATGTTTTGCGGGGAAGTCTGATAAGGGAGGGTAAACATATGTCATTATAATTCAGTATTCGATAGACGCCAAAGTGTAAACATACATTTTTTTCAATAATTATAATAGCAATGTCGAATTTTGTGGCTGCTGAAAGTTATCGATTATTGGTAGAAGCTTACGGTCAACATGCACCAACTCAAAAAACTTGTTAACGATGGTTTACGCTATTCAAAAGTGGTGATTTCGACACAGAAGTCAATGAGAGGCCTGGTCAGCCGAAAAAGTTTGAAGATGAGGAATTGGAAGCATTAATCCACGAATATTGTTGTCAAACGCAAGAAGAACTTGTATTATCATTGGGAGCCACACAACAAGCCATTGCCCTACGTTTAAAAGCATTGGGATTCATTCAAAAGCAAGGAAATTGGGTCCCATATGAATTGAAGCCGAGAGACGTTTGAAAGGCGATTTTGCATGTCGGAAATGCTGCTTGAACGCTACAAAAAGAAGTAATTTTTGCAGCGTATTGTTACTGGTAATAAAAAATGGATACATTACGATAACCCCAAGCGCAAAAACGGCCAACCAGCCAAATCAACGCCGAAGGTAATGCTCTGTATTTGGTGGGATCAGAAGGGTGTTTTGTATTATGAGCTATTGAAATCGGGTCAGACGATGACAGGGAACCTCTACCGAACACAATTGATTCATTTGAAGAGAGCAATCCACGAAAAACGAATGGAATATTTGACCAGACATGAGGCCATAATATTACATCATGACAACGCTCGGCCACATGTTGCAAGATCGGTCAAAAACTATTTGGAAAACAGTGGATGGGAAGTTTTGTCTCCTCCGCCTTATAGCCTAGACCTTGCCCCTTCTGACTACCATTTGTTTCGATCGATGCAGAACGCCCTTACTCGAATACGCTCCACTTCAGAACAGGGTATCAGAAATTGGCTTGATTCATTCTTTACCTCAAAACCGGAGCAGTTCTTTTGGCGCGGAATCCATATGCTACCAGAAAGATGAGAAAAGGTAGTGACTAACGATGGACAATACTTTGAATAATGTATCAATTCATTTTGTTATTATAAAAAATGCACTTTTCAAACAAAAATATAGACATTGTTAACTTGTATACTAGGGTGGGGCGATTTGAACATCTTAGTGGGCGCTTCGCGTTTCTGATTCTTGGGATTGTACTGAGCAAAAAATTCCACTAGACCATAATCAATATCAATTTCTTCTTTGGAAGATTCTCTAACAGATTAATGTATCAATAATATTTGTGGGTGTGGTTTAAGGGGATAATTTTTAATTTCAAAATAGGGCTTTTTTGCTGTATTTTGTGAAAGTAACAATGTGTGGGATGGACATATCTCAGGAAGTAGAAGAAGCTTATCCAAGATTATGGTATCAATCTCTTCTTTGGAAGATTCTCTGGCAGATTAATGCATCAATCATATTTGTGGGTGGGGTTTAAGGGGTTAATTTTTAATTCCATTGTTTTTGCCGTATTTTGTGAAAGTAACCCTTTCCCTTTGCACTTTCACAAGGCCAAAACTGCCTGAAGAGGCATTCCAATGCTTTTGCGATGTACTAGAGAGTTCTTAACTATTGTCTTGGCTACAATTTTTGTCTCAGTATTGGATCGAAAATCTCAATGGTTTGGCTGTTATAGGCCAAAATATCCAAAAAAAAACGTGACAAAAGTCTGAGAAAAAACTGCAAGTCAAAATCTGGAAGCTCGATTTTCACCGTAGACGTATGGTCTAGTGGACTTTTTTTCTCAGAACAATCCCAAGATTCAGAAACGTGAAGCGTCCATTAAGATTTTTTTCCTTCCATACTAATCGCCACACCCTATTGTATACCCAATAATGTAGATTTTTTTTATGTAAAATTCAGAATCTCTCATAATCTCAATTGAAAGTCAGAAATTCTAATCAGTTAAGATTTTTTAAATTTTGCATTAAATTTTGTGAACATAAATATATTTTTTAAAAATTTTAGTGGAAATTCTTAATCCAATTAATGTTTTAAAGTTCAAAATGAAAATTCTTAACCTAATATTATTTATCCTAATTTTAATAAAAATGAATATCAATTCATATTTTCTAAATTTCAATTTGAAATACTGAGTTTAATCTTATATATTATGAAGTACAGTAGCAAGAATATTGGGTTTTAAAAATAACATATTAAAAATAAATTGTTTCCATTGGATGTAGCCTTTATCTTATTTGTACGCTAGCAAATAAAATTTTTCATTTCAAAAAATGTATGAATTTGCTTCATCATATTTTCAGTATGAAGTCACATTTAGTTTAATATGACTTAGCATGGGACCATTTATATAAACATAGATAGCTACATATATTTGGATTATTATTATATGGCTTATACAGCTATCTATATATGGAGTAAGATTTTGAAACATATAATAATATCAAATACTATATAAAAAATATCTCAATAAAAATGATCAGATGTATTTGCATGTATTGATGTAAGCCGTAATGTGACCGCATTCAAAGTTAGATATGACTTAATCATTTTATATATGACTACATATAACTATTTTTATCCGGGCTAGTAGTTCATATTAACATAAAACATCTCCTTTTTAATTGTAGTACAAATACAAACAACAAAATAAAATTAATACACTTGCAAGTTCTGAGGGGGGGACTAAGAATATTAAAAGAAGTCTCGTTATAATTACTCTGTCTCTTTGTTTTATTGTATTTTGTGACACTTAACAATTCTTAAAGTGTTAAATAGTTTATGACAATTGGCTTTTTTTTGTTGCTTTCTGGTTTTTATTTGTTGCTTTAACCTCAACGGTCAATGTCTAACCATTTCAAAAAAAAAAAAACAAGCAACATTTTCAAAAATGAATACATTTTCTATTATCTAGTCTGGTTTTCTTTCTCATTTTGTTGTTGTTGCTATTGTTGTTGTTAGCATAGTTATTGTGGTATTTGTTATTGTCCACTTAGTTGATGACTTAGTTGACGAGTATTTTATGATCATCACCTGTACCCTTTGTGTGTAAATTTATTATTACGTTTTTTTCACATTTAGTTTTTATCTTCTGTTTTTTTTGGGTCTTATTTGTATCCTGCCATTTTTTGACCAATGTAATTTGAAGAATAAAAAAACAAACGGACAACAAAAAAGTAACAATAAAAATCCAACAACTGTCAGAATTTCGTTATGGTGTTGTTATTGTTGTTGCGAATGTACAATGTCGAAGGTATGCTTTTGTAGATGATGTCCTTTACTGCCCTGCAGTTTAGTGTGTAAGTGTATTCAGTTGAGTTTCGGATATTGTAGAGGAAACATTTGCTGCTACTCAAGTACACTTTTGTTTACTAGTGTTTTATGCACGAGTGTGTGTCTGCATGTATGTGTGTGTAAATGAATGTTTTTGTACAAATGCAAGTGTGTTTATTTAACGCGCATCCTGTCCATGTTCTATGTTACATACTTTCACTGTTGCATATACACATTTCATGTGGTCTGTAGAAATGTATAGTAGGATGTCCCGATTTGTCGATTTTCGTTCAGTTAACCCGGAGTTATTGCAAATGGTTCCAAATGAAAGAAATCGTTTAGTTTTTCTTTTTTTGGAAAACGTGCCGAATTTCGGTCGAAAATGGCCCATTTTTGAAAAATATAAACATATAAACATATATCAGATCCCATATAACTTGATCCACTATTTTTGTATCAGATAATATCAGATAATATCTTTATGAAATGAAATATGATTATACATCATATTATATTATTTTTTTAAACGAGATGTTTTAAAATCAATATTTCTGATGTATTTAATATTACTATGCAGAACACAATTTATTTTTAACTCTTCTTACGTGACTTTTTGCAGATAAATTTGTACATTTATGGAATTTAGGGAAAAACAAAAATTGGAATCTAAGTTAAATTTATACTCTTATAAATAAATATAACAAATAAATTCTTTGAATTTTCTAAGAACACATTAGAAATTTGATTTAGTAATTTATCGCTTATCGTTCTAAATTTACAGCCAGAATTATGAACTAAGATCATTTTTAAGAAAACAATTTTTAGGTTAAAAATGTTTGTTCTTTCATTTATTTTTCTTCCAAAATGCCGTGCTTTTATGTATATATGATAATAATCAAAAATCTAAAAATGGAATATTTGTGGTTGTTAGTGTTGTCACTTCTGAGTATAATATACAATAAAAGAAAAACTGCATTACATTCGAGGTCATGACTTGGTATTGTTACATTTGTAATGCAAGAAGAGCGCAGGTTTGATTCTTACGGCCGCAGGTTGTTGAAAAATGTATCATATGGAAACAATCTGACAATTATAAGACACAAATAATAATAAAATTTAAATGGAAAATCCCTGATGACGCCTGTTCATAAAAGGCGGAAACTAGTCTAGTCTGAGTTAAAAATAAATAGTGTTTATTATTTTTAGAGAAAAACAATTATTCTTCTTCTTAACCTTAACATTTCTAATTAAATTTGTCAAATGCATATTAATTAATAAAATTAATATGGAAAAAAACACTGTACTAAAATAATATTTTCATTTGTGACTTTTTTGAGCTAAATTTGAATATTTACGGGATCTAGTGAAAAACACATTCCTGAAAGGGTCAAATAATATATTTGAAAACAAAAACTCTATAGATTATTTGTTTGTACAATATCCATATAAAGAAATATAGAGTATGGCCTCGAACTTGAATAATTTTCATTTTCATTGTAAAACAAAAATTTTAAAATAAATTTATACTGATATAAATACTAGAGCGACTCAAGTTGTATGGAAGCGAAATTCGTGCAAGGTGTACCCCCCTCAAAATGAACATTGGTATTTTTTATGATGATCCACGACTTTTTGGCGGCATATTCTTTTTTAATTTGTGAAAAAAATATGCCGTGCGAACTAGCACGAATTTCAAAAAAAGCTGAGACCCGTATTTAATTAAATCGACTAAAGATTAAAATATGTTAATTTGGCATTTTTATTACAAACAACCCCGAACAAAAAATTCAAAAAACCGTTTTTTTTTACAGAATATCCTTAAAAAAGTACATGGATGATCGTCCTTGGACAAATTGTATATACAGTTGGACGCGCCTTAAAAAAACCTTTCTTATGATACCCATATTGTATATGTTGGTAAGGAAACAGATTCTCAAATTAACAAAACATGCCAAAATAGACCCATTTTCAAAATGGTCCAGCTCACGAGAGTTCAAAGCTGGAGCCGAAATATTTTAAATGTCATCTTAAAAAGTCTAAGGTTCATTTTTAGGAGGGTACAGTACATCGAGCACTTTTTTGGTGAGTCGCTCTAATAAATACATATTGTATAGTTATTGTTTAAATTTTTTGATAACGCATTAAATATGCTCTAATTTCCTATTTTATTTATTAATTTATCGCTTTTTAGTTCCAAAGTTACAGCCAAAATTGTCAACTAAGGTCTTTTTTTTCCAAAAAAACAAAAAAGCACCTAACAGATTAAAAATTTTTTTTCCAATATTGTTTTTTAAATGCTGTGTTTTTATGTATTTATGATAACTCCATTAACTCGAGATTTTTAAGTTTAAAATTACGCCTTCGCTGAATTAATCGCTATTCTAGGTATCATCGAACCCACTGTGCGATGTCTTCAATTTGGGCATTATAAAAAATTTCTAAAACTAATTTTATCGTTAGAGCTATTTTACTTATTTCGGTAACGGTATTTTAGCAGTAACAGAATTTTATTTGTTTTGGTAACTTTATGTTAAGCATAACGGTTTTTCGATTATTTCGGTAATGGAATTTAAAGGGTAACGTTATTTTAGTTATTCAGGTAATGTCAATGCAGACCGTGACTTTTTGCCCCATTAAGCCAGAATTTCAAAGAATGGCTAGTTTATAATCAAACTTTTATAAAATATATATTTATTTGGAGCAATTATTTTTTCTGACCTTCTCAGATAATATCGGTAAAGGTATTTTAAGTATAATGTCATTTCAATTATTTCGGTAACGGTATTTTAGTTATATCGGTAACGGTAATTTACACATAACTGTATACCAATCATTTACCGGTAACGGTATTTTAGGAATATCCATACTCAGTTGTAAGGGTTTTGTAACATTAACGATATTGTAGCGGTATTGCCTGTCATCCCTGAAAAAAGCGTATTGTTGTATATTTATCAAATTCGAGGGTAATTTTTGATTATAGGCAAAAGTGGGTTAATGATATCCGATGAAGTCAGAATTCCATATCTGAATAATTTTGAGTATTTTAAATGAATAAATGAAATGAAAAATTAAATTTTAAAATATTCCGAATTTTGGGAATTAAAAAATAATAATTTTTAGTTCAAAAATCGACCATTTTCTGCCAAAATTCGGCACGGGGTAAGATTTTAAAAAAATAAATAACAATTTGTTTCATTTTGGAATCATTTGCAATAAAAATGTAATGTAATGAGAAATCTATTTTTTAAAGTACACCCTAATTAATGTATTGTAGTAGTAGTACATTAAACTGTTTTTATGTATGAAAGTATTAATGTGCACACATACAGACAGACAGACTAGCTTTATAATTAATGTTTTTTGTGTGCGTGTGTTTTTTATGTTGCTGTTGCTTGTTCTTATCCATGTTGTTTTGCTATTGCTTTTCCAACATTTATTATTTAAACACAATTTGTGTGTTCAGTTGTTCATGCATCGTTTATTTGTTTTGTATAGAGTTTAGTTGGTGTCTTTGTGTTGTATGATCTTCTTTGGTATTTTCCTTCTTTATTCTTTAGATTATAATATGAAAAGTGTTATTATAATCTATATTTTCACACTTTATCAATTTTATGTTTTCTGTTTATTATCTCCTTTTTTCATATTTTTTTTTATTGACACTATTTTCCAATACATATTACAAAAGATATTTTTAGTAGTTATGGGTTTGTTATATGTATGTTTACAAGAAACATTGTTTGCAATGCTTTAAAGTTGAAAAATTGTAGTAGGATTTGAGACAATTAACTTTTTCATGGTCCACTGAGACGTATGAGTGTTATTTGAATTAATGTTAAATAGTAATCATACGCTTAGTATTATGAGAAAAAACTAATTAAGCCTAGTTTTTAGGATGTATATTAGCTATGTTTGTTAGTTAAGCTTTAGTTAAACCTAGAATTTGGATTTTCGGATGTGGTTTATATAATTTTTAATTTAGGTTTCCGGGTAAAAATAGTCATATCTGACTTTGAATGAAGTTACATTATGGCTAATATCAATATATACAAACACATCTGATGGTTTTTATTGAGAGATTTTTGCATTTGGTACTTGATATTATTATATGTCTCCAAATCTCACACCACATGTAACTACATCAGCCATATAATAATAATCCAAATATATGTAGTGTTCAATATGATTATATATGGTCCCCAACAAGGTCTTATTAATATATTTGTGACGCCAAACTGAAAAATTTTCCTTATAATTGTATATAGCATTATATATAATCCCATACATATTTTGGTAAAGTTTAATATCAAATTAAGTTATACGCAAGTTAAGTTTTTCTTACATATGTCTTCACATATAACCACACTAATTTTATAACGAAATTATTTGCAAGTAATTTATTTTATATAATTTCAAATAACAATGTGTACATTTTATAATACAATATTACTTAATTATATATTTTTGAAACCCTAAATTTGTTCTTGTTAATCTTTAATCGTTTCGTTGTTTCATTTAAAAAAAAATTTGATTTTTCAAATTGTTGATTTCTAGAAAATTTAATGTTAAACTTAATTAAAGCATAACTTCAGGTTACAAAAAGCATGGGCTAAAATTTTATAAAATCAGATATATTCATATCTCATTGGATATAGTTTAATCATGGATAAATTTATATCAAATTATATATTATATAAATTTAGAGATCTCACGTATATTCGATTACTATTCGGATATTTTTACCATTCGGCCGAATACCGCTTAGTAGCACTAATTGGCAGAATTATTATTCTCTGATATTGTTGATTTCTAGAAATTTTAATATTAAACGTAAACACTTTTAAGAAAAACTACAGCTTACAAAAAGCATCGGCTAAATTTTATAAAATCAGATATATTCATATCTAATTGGATATAATTTAATGTTCTGTATATAGACA
Source organism: Delia radicum (assembly GCA_021234595.1). Lineage (NCBI taxonomy): Eukaryota > Metazoa > Arthropoda > Insecta > Diptera > Anthomyiidae > Delia > Delia radicum. Next base: position 312,691,741 of record CM037851.1, on the reverse strand, counting down.
AATCTCGGATAAAATTGTATCAAATTATATCTAATTTGATATATGTAGATGATCTATTTTTTGGACCAAATGGTATGTGCTTATATACAAGAGATATAATTTTATTAGACTCCATATTACAATTAATGTGACATCATTGTGTATTTAAAAACAGAAGGCACAGTTAAATTGAGTAGAGTCATAATATTATAAATTGGGAAAAATCATGTTAGTCGATTATATTTAGAGATCTCACGTATATTCGATTACTATTCGGCATTTGGGATAGTTTTACCATTCGGATGAATACCGCTTATTAGCACTTATTGGCAGAATTATGCGGTTAAACGAAAATAGCTTTAAAATTAGTATTTTTTAGCTAACAATTTAAGAAAATCAATTTTTTTACAACATATTATTCTTTAAAATGCCAAACACGCTTTTATATTTTGGTTTGAAATAATTTTTACAATTTAAAAAAAAAAATCGCGAGTTGTTTCATAAAAGTTCAAATTGAAGATAAGCTTTATCATATTTAGGAAATATTTCATAAATATGAAGAAGTTTCCTAGCTTTTCGTGAAATGTTTCAAAAATGTTATACGATAGTTTATTAATATGATGAAGCAAATTCATAATTTTTATGAACCCAATTTAAAATCAACATATCTGTATCTATTTATGGATATGTATGAACTAATACATGCTTACATTCAAGTTCATATGAAATACATATATGATCATAGGTGTTCATATGCGATCATAAATGTAAATATTACCTCAATTTTCGTCAATGCACATTTGATTTTTTTTTTAAATCTTTTTTTTTTCATATATTGGCGATTTTTTAAGTGTTAACCAATGTGATTGAGCGTCTTTTTCAAATTTGACATTGCTTTCCAATATTTGGAATATTTTGCGGTTTTTAAATTTTGGCGATTTATTCAAATATTCGCGATTTTTCTTACTTGATAATTTTTTTTTTATTTTGAAAAAAAAAAAAATAATTTAGACAGTTTTTATATTTTGGTCATTTTTTTTCTACAATTTTTGGGATTTTTTTAAGTTGTGTAATTTTTATAATTTTGGCGATTTTTCCAATTGTAGAGAGTCTTTAAAGTTTTGCGATTTTTTTTCCGAAATTTTGGTAATTGTTTGCAAATTTTAATTAAACTTTTAAATGTGTATACTAAAAATTATTTTGATACTAAACCAATATCTAATTAAATTCTTAATAGATATGATTAGGACCTTAATTGAAAATAAAATTGATACTACACGTTTTGAAAGACAAAGTTCGGTCTTGTTTACTCCCCCTCTACATTTTGTTTTTGTTTTTAAACAAACAACTTTAAAATAAAAAGGGAAAAAAATAAAAAAAACTTCTATTGAATATCTACCAAAGGTAGACCTTGCACATAACAAACAAGTTTTCAATTTATTTTTGATCAATGGTGATAATCTTTAACTTCGAGCTAATATATTAGTTCTCATTTAGTGAGAAAACTAGTTTATATGAATGTTTGATGTTTTGCACGCCATTGTCGCTTCTTTCAAAACGTGTTCTGATGATGGGAACCTAGAAAATTCCCGAATTAGATCTATTAACACATTCCTGAAAGTGGTCAATTAATAAATTTGAAAAAAAAAACTCTATAGATTATTTGTTTGGTCAATATCCTAATAAATATATATAGAGTATGGACTCGAACTTGAATAACTATCATTTTCATTGCACAATCAAAAGTCGAAAACACATAAATTTTATATTTAGTAAAAATTATATCAAACTTGTTATTGAAAATTGTTTTTTTTAAGTCGCAGAATCTAAAGCTGATATTAATTTTAAAAAGTCTTATGATCGTTACAATTCAAAAGAAACTCGCAAATAAAAACATTTAATTTTTGTTTTAAATTATGTTTTAGTTATATTTGTACTCTTTTACAGATGATCTCTGTAAAAGAGATTTGTATTACATGATAATAAAATATTCAGTTTATTATTTTTTTGTAAAAATTTTAATTAATTTAATTTAAAAAGCAATTTCATGATTAGATCTGATATCATTCATATATAACTGTACCAATTTTTTTACGCGTACCTATTTTGTATTAAAAAACTCATTTAAAAAACTTATTTTCTATTTATAACGGTCTTTCAACCTCCGTATATTAGCAAAAATAAAGCAAATCAAACATATTAGCTAGGTTGCTGCAAGTATTTCGATCTGGCTAAAGATCTCACCAGAACCCGAAGTTTTGGATACATGCTATCCGGTAAGAAGGTAGTTTGTAAAATTGTTTTAGTAAAAGCCTACTTCCAGATATTGGTTGGAGAAAACTATATCCCCAAGACAGCCATCATTACCCCATTTGGTCTGTTTGACAAGTATAACATTCGGCGAATCAAAAAAGTACATTAATTTCAGTTTAATATGTTGTTTGTTTAAAAACACCATCTACAGCAAAACATTTTTTAACAATGATTGCAATAAGAAATTTTTTAAAACTAATATAAATTAACCCTCTAGCCGGCCTAAGCTTTTTTGTCACGAAATTTACGACACTTGTTCGACACGAAAATATACAATATGTTCTTCTACCAACATTTTTTTTACATTTCATATTCTAGGCGATATGGTCCAAAATAGGTTAAGAGTAAGAAACTAATCCATAAAAACAAATAACATTAAGAATAAATTATTCCTCTTACCACGATATAACTACACTTCAAAAATTACAGTTTTTGTGCCGATTTTAGTTTTACAAAAAAAAAATGCGAAATTGAGCGAAAACGCACCTTAACTTCAACATATATCAATTAAACTAAAAGGGTTTGCTAACAATACTGAATATAATCTTTCTGCTAAATTTCATAAAAAATCCTTCCATACGTTTTCAAGTACAGACAATGCTTTTGGAATCGTGTATGTCATTATACTAAAATTAAAGCTTTTTTTTTAAAGTCGAAGCTTCAATCCAACTTTGTGTTTAGTATCAACTGTTTTCCGTCAACATAAATATGTTGTCAAGGTTTTTTAAAATTGTGTTCATTTCAAAATGTTTATTAATTTAAATTTTATGAAATTTAAGCTATAAAGCTTTCTCGCTTCCAAACCGAGACAAAAAATACCATACAAAATATTTTGTAGTTCTGGTTTCCTATCGAAATAGCTTAAATTTTTATTATAAATCACTCATTTGGAGCACTTATGGCCAATTTAAAATACCCCGCCTGGGGGCGGGTTTGCCGATTAGAGGAATAAAAAACCTAAATTTCTTAATACAATTCTAAGGATTTTTTGTGTTGAATCATTTATATTTTACTTTCGTTATTTTATGTGCAGTTTTAAAGCCCAAATACTATAAAATTTAAATTTTAAACAAATCTCGAATAGCGTTTGATGTAGGATATTAGGGCGAAAGCTTCGCCTGTGTGGCACAAACTCTGACCCTATTATAACCAAATTAAAGAGTGATAATATAAAGGCTTAAATGGCAATTTGTTTAGTTTTTGATAATGTTTTAAACCTCTAGTTTTAAGGGGTTTACTATACAGGCAGTCTAATCGGACAGATACATTTTTGCGTTTTTCAAATGAATTCAAATTAATGTATTCAAATGAAATTCAGAATGTGTTAATCTTAAGATTAGAAACAATTCTTTGATAACTTTTTCAATTGGTGTACTCAAAAATATATAGTTTAGTATGATATTCTATTGATTTCTATAAAAAAAATTCAGATGGGATTTTTGCAAAAAGTTTTGGAGATGTGTAAACAAGTTATGGTTATATGGGAGTGGTTGCATTCACCATCCTGCAGCCATAGCAGTTTCCTTGAAAATATTTACAATTGGGTTGATTCACAAATGGTAAACGTTCGCCAAAGACAATAAATTCAATGAAACCTACCAACTAACGGACTCTCATACATATCTCCTAAATGAACAATTTTGGTGCAAGGATATGAAACTTGTATTAAAAGGGCCTTTCATTTCTCATATTTATAACGTAATTATGTTCAAAACCCGCCTAAAAATTAACACTTTTAAAGTAAATTCAATTGCGAATTGTATCTCACGAGGTGGGGCAGTTAAGATGTTTTAGCTTGCTCTGAAAACGTTATAAATATTATGAAATGCATAGGAATAGTAAGAATTTTATGCATTCAAATGAAATTCAGAATGTGTTAACATTAAGATTAAGAACCCGTTTTCGAAAAAATTCATTGGTTCGGTAAAGACAGAGCTTCAAACAAAAAAGGTGACGAATGATTCCCAGTATACCCTACATTATTTAAAAGTTTTTAACTTTAGTTCGAAATATCTCCGCTTAATGGCATTGGAAGGTTTGAAGATAAAGAAAAATAAATCGCTGTGAATAGATCAGCATTATCACAGAGTTTATTCTTAAAATATCCATCGATCGAAATGTAAATGTTAAGAATATTGACTTTTGTCATAGTACACTGGGACGGATGTGTATTATTAACATTTGAATTAAATATCAGGGATGGCAGCCAATACCGCTAAAAGACCGTTCTCGATGCTAAACCAAATGGAAGAAGTTTATATGATTTTAGAGACTCCATATACACTACACAGATAAAACTAAAATCGATTTTCAATTAAAATCAGGGATGGCAGGCAATACCACTAAAATACTGTTATCGATTCAAAACCCTTTCAGCTGACTATCGTTATCCATATAATACCGTTACCGATATGTATTCCGAATTGAAATACCGTTATCACTAAAATACCGTTACCGAAATTATTGAAAAAGCGTTATCTTTACAATACCGTTAACGAAATAATCTGACAAAATCTAACAAAAAAATCGCTGTAAATATATATATATATATATACTCAGGAAACTTCTGCTTTAAAAATTTGTAGTTGTTTGTATTATAATGCAGTTTCTTTCTTCTTAATGTAAATGTCAGTAGAACAAATTTAATTTTTTACTAAGCTTTTTGCTTATTTAAAAAAACAAACCACATCAAATGACTGTTTTATTATTTTACGTTCATTTTTTTACATTTATTTTTTGATATTTGTTTAATTTTTTTACTAACATATGTGGTTAATTTTTACTACAATTGTTAGTAATTTTTTGAACAGTAAAAACAAATGACAACTGTTGGTTGAATTTAATGAAATGTTAGGCGTCCTTTCTTCAAGTGAAATTTCATTTGTTTTTGACTACAATTGCTGTCGTCTTTACCCACATAATATCCTTAGTGTATTTTCCCAAAACTTGATCATAAACTAGCTAATCATTGTAATTCGGGCATGACGGGGCTAAAATTATCGATGTGCATTGACGTTACTTGAATAATCCGTTATGCCTAAAATAACGTTACCAAAATAAACAAAAATAGCGTTACCGCTAAAATTCCGTTACCGCAAAAAGTAAAATGCGGTTAATGCCAAAAACTCGTTATAGATATAACTGAAATATCGTTACCCCTAAAATACCTTTACCGAAATAAGTAAAATAATATTAACGCTATAAAAAAAACCGTTACCGTAATAACTGAAATATCGTTACCCTTAAAATACCGTTACCGAAATAAACGAAAATAGCGTTACCCTTACCGAAACCGGCATCAAATCGGTTACCATTCATGTTAAATTTTGATAATGCGCTTAGTATTCCGGCAAAAAGTTAATATGAACTGTCTAGTTTATTTATATATTTATACCGTTACCGAAATAAACAAAAATAGCGGTACCCTTACCGAAACCCGCATCAAATCGGTTATCATTCATGTTAAATTTTGATAATATGCTTAGTATTCCGGCAAAGAGTTAATATGAACCGTCTAGCTTCTTTACATTTAATAAACGATTTTTTAAATATCAAATGAAGTAATTTTAAATTAAGAAAAGTGTATAAATAATATTGAGAAATATTTTCTATTGGAAAACTTATTAGGCATTAAACCCTCAAACCATATTCTGAGATTTTCTGACACATTTTTGTTTGAAATCATTAAATAACATGCATGCGGTTAAATTTTAAACCCAAAAATAAGCTTTAAGAAAAGCTCTTACAAATAAGTCAATTACATGTATTACGAAATTCCTTTTAAAAATGAATATTAACTTTAAACCCCTAAACAAACAAAACCCCATTTTACTTTCAGAGGCCATTTATATTTATATTGTGTTTTTATATTGTACCACTACATGTACAAGTAGTTATGTACACGTATACATTTAGTGTAATCTTTAAATTAACCTATTTTAATCTTTAAAATGTTTATACACTCTTACCTTTAGTTGCATACCTTCAGTTGGATTTAGTTCATCGCCACTTTGTCGTAAGCCGTTAATAAAACGAGCAAATACTGTACGTCTTTTATACCTGTTACGGCCTTCTGTAAGATAAACAATTGAAAACAAAATCACTTAATGCCTTAATACAGAAAAATGGTATTAAAGAACAACAAACAAGGACAACGAAAGAGATAAAAAAAAAATGGAAAAAAAAACACAACGACAAGCCGGAAAATACAAACAAACAACAATGGTTAACAATGAAAAGCGATAAAAAAAATGGAATCCAGTGTCTTGCATTTTTACCTGTTGCTGAGAATTCATAAAAGAAATTTGACCGTGCTCCAGGATAACTGTGTTGCATACCACTACTTAAATTAACTGATGATTTTGAATCTATAACACTACGTGCCATACGATTGGCCAATTCATTTTGGGCATAACTATAGATTTCATTCTCTTCTCGATTTGATAAACAACTTGAGGGCTTTAAGAGAAATAAAGTTAATTTTATTTAATTTAAATCAAATATAATTATTTTATTAAATACCCACCGAATATTTTCCAGGCACATATAAAGGCTGACTATGACTTGATGGCTAATATCGCTTGATTAGGCTATATTGCCGGTTATCATTGCACTTACACCCATTCCAAAACTACTGCTTGCACCACTGTTATTGTTACCACGTCTTAGTGTCCCTGTATTTACTGTACCACTGGCAGCCATACGCATATGACGTTCTCTCCACTTAGCACTTCTGGCAAATTCAATGGCATCTAAAACATCTTCATAAGGCATATTTATTTCTTTGCTATAATGGGAAGCCAAACCTTCCAAATAGCCACGTTTTCCTTCCTAGAAAAGGTTTAAAATTAAACAAACGATTAGTAAAGAATTGGCCTAAAAAAATATATTTTTTCTAGATTTTTTTTATTAACAATAAATGATTTTATGGCAAAACTATACAGAGCATTCACATTTTATGATGTTGATCTTTATTTTTTTGAGCGTATGAGTGTTATGGAATCAAAAATAACTCATACGCAACGCAAAAAAATTCGCTTACTAACAAGCAGAGTTGGGAGATGGATTCTCGCCAATCTTAAGAAAACTCGGATAAGGTAAATATAAAAAGATATGGTACACCTCAGGGGCTAACACCCCCCAGGCACGTAGCTAGGTGGGGGGGGGGGGCTTGGGGGCTAGAGCCCCCCCGAAATGATTTGACAAATTTGAAAACTTAATACAATTTGTTAGAAAGTAACAATGTTATTGATAAATTTAATATGAAAATATTTATTTTTGACTTGGATCAAATAGGAAACAGTTTTATATGATTCAAATCTTAAAATTTCGTTAGAAAACATCGCCTGCAAATGGGCGGCTATCATCGTTAGAGTTGATTTTCGACAAAAAGCAATAATAAAATCATTTCATAAGAGATTTCGAAGTCTTTGACTTAAAATATAATCAAAAAATTGTTTGAGACAATGCAAACTAAAAATTAAATATGTCTACACAGAAAAAACTAAAATTGAGTTTTAATTAAAATATTTGTTGATTCAGTAAAAGTTTAACTGAATTCGGTCGTGTTGATGCAATTGTAGTAACAACTAAAATAATTTGTATCTATTTAATTAATATTATTTTCAATTACATATAGTTTTATTCACATCTATTAAAAATTTAATTGAATATTGTTTACTATTGTGAAAAATTACAAAATTTAAAAAAAATCACCAAAATTGTAAAAAAAATCGCCAAAATTAAAAAAAATCGAGAGCATTTGAAAAAAATTGCAAAATTTAAAAAAAAATTGCCAAATTTAAAAAACAATCCTCAAAATTGCAGAAATTTAAAAAACTCCCAAAATAAACGCTAAAATTTAAAATTTTTTTTTTTTTAAAAAATCACCAAAATTAAAGAAACGCGAATTTTCTACTTTAAACGATTTTTTTAATTTTGGCGACTTTTTAAAATTTTTGCATTTGTTTCAATGTTGTTCAACGTTATAAAAACTGAAAATTTTTTTTATACCAAATTCATTTTCAATTAAACAGTTAATTGAAAGTAAGTTTGAAATCGAACAAAAATTTAGTTGAAATTTTTTTGACAATGATTTTTTCTGTGTATTTCGACATAATCTTTTAAAATGGAGATACCACTAAGACTCAAAATTAAGTTTACTTGTGCCGTAAAAGTCGTTACTTTACTTACAGTGCAATCTTTTTATTTAAATTTGGTTTGCTATGCACGCATCTAGTAACATAGTTTTCAGTATTTTTTTTTACGATATATATTATTTATATATTTTTTTAATTTTTTGAAACAAATTTAAGCCTCAAACTTTGATCGATAAGCATAATGTGTTAACGTGGTCCAATGTGACTCAAATTTTCTCAATTTTTTTTTAGACTAAATGTAAACAAATTTCTATCGGCGCTCCTTAAAACGCGACATTTTAAAATCAAGCAGCTAAACCAGTCTTTGTTTTTTTTATACATTTTAAAGGGTTTTTATTTAAAAAATTGATTAGACAATTTGAAAAGCGTTTGAAATTGTCCAAAATATAAATCAAAGTGAATTGGAAATACATAATTTAGTTTAAATAAGACCTAGGCAATGTCAGGTATACTTTTAAATTTTTAAATTTTCCAATTTTATATTTTTTTGTTTATTATTATTTCTTTCAGACTACAATCACGCTTGCTTGTAAAATTTACCATTTTTTTAATACAAGACATGAAGTATAGCCCCCAATCTTAAAAAAAGTCGGATATATGAAAAAATGGAAAAAATAGTGAATAATTTGTTAAAATAATTCAAATAAGTTTCAGCCGGGGTCCACGACATAGTGTCAAAATGGTTTTCAAAATGTGTGTGTTCTCGAGCATTTTAACGCTGTTTTTAAATAAATAATTAAATAATTTTAAAAATAGATACGTTTTTCATATATTTTTGCTGCTTTATCACCTATCCGAATTTCATTAATTTCAAAGAGAACCCATCGAAAAAGGTTCCTTGTAAGTGTCAGGCAAATTATATAGGATATTTACTTTTAATTTGTTTTTGGACGGTTATAAATCTTTAATTTTTGCATAAAATAATACATTATTTTATATGCACTTATAAGATTTTATCTGCCAGTGCATTTAACCGGACATAATTATATAAAATTAATTTCGTATAAAAAATTTAATATGATGTCATATATAGTTTCGTATAATTGTATATTGCATTTAGAATATGCTAAAACTAATCCAGTTAATAATTACGTTATATTTATATACCCAGACATTGCAAAATAATATATATTTTAATATTATATCGTATTTAAAAAAACACAATTTTATTTTAAATAAAATTTCCAAATGCTATAGAATTTGTCTCAAATTATAAAGTTGTAAACCTTTTGCAAGCGGCTAAAGTCTAAAAGGATTAATAGATATTCGAATTTTCATGACGTTTTAAAATCAAAAACTGGATAGATATAAATTTATACCGCTATATAAAATCGTATTAAATTGGATCGCGTCATTATTCGGATGTTATTTAATTATTATGCCCATTTCTCGGATGCAACTGTATTAAGACTCATATTAAATTTCGTATGATTATCATATTAATTTTAATCGGGTTATTAGAAGTTGAAACTTTTTTACTTTTTTTACATTTATCAATTTTTAGCTACCCTAGACGTATACTAGCACATAAAAATATAAAGTAATTTTATTTTTCGCGGTTTTCAAAAAGTTTTCCGCATAATAATTTTTTTTTTTTAATTAAACTAAAAATTAATATTTAGATAAAATTTAACGTAATTAGACAATAACGATGCATATCCAACTTAAAGTACACAAAAGTTTTAAAATTTGACGTGTTTCGCGGATTGTGATCAAACAGATTAAAGCGTTGTTTCGCGATATAGACATCAAAATTCGCAAAATAATGAACACAGTAAGTAAAATGAAAAATGTATTTTAAGGAAATGCACTTTATGCGGGAGGTTTTTGTTTCAAAATGACCTGAGAAAGCGATTTCTTTTATTAATACATGATTGCCCATCACATGTAGGTAAAAATTTAGCAAAAAAAAAACAAAAAAGCTGTTACTCTAGTGTGCAAAAAAAAAATATTTAATCAAAATAAAAAATCGAAAAGCCCCCCCCCCCCCCCCGAAACAAATTCCTAGCTACGTGCCTGCCCCCCCCCCCCCTCCACAAATTATTTAACAAATTTTTAAAAATGTACTAATGGAAAATAATACATATTTTTAGAAAAAATTTATACTTTTTTTATATAGAAAAATTTTCACAGAATTTAAAGATTGTTTATTGATTAAAAAGTTGTCAAAATTCTTATTCGTTATAAAATTTGTTCATTCCGGCTTTAAGTTGTATAAAATTGTCAATACGAAAAGACTTGCAACTTTAAACCGTTTTTGGTAAGACAACACTTAAATAATTATAACAGAACATGATATGCAAAATGTAATTATAATTGTTGATCTAAATATAAGGATTAGTAATATACAGGCAACAATAGATGGGAGTATTCAATTAATGTCTATAACTGAAACGTCCATAATAAACTCTAACGATAATGTCAGAAATAGCCATGGACTAAAATTATTTATAACGTTTCACAAAATTTTATTGATTAAAAAACTTTTTTATTTTTCTGGTATTAAACAGTGGTTTTGAACAGAAAGTTATTCCATAATGAAATACCTCGGTTGTAGTTTTTATTTAATTTTGAGAAGATTCTCTGTATGATATTAATTGATTCATTGAAAGTTATTGGGACTTATTTCATTGGGAGGCATTTCACTGCGCCTTCTATATAAGGCGCAGCGGATCTAGTTATGATGTATTTTTTTAGGTTCTATGCAATAAGTCCCAGGTGCAAAAAGTCCCAATAAAAAAGCTCCCAATGAAATAAATTCTAAAAAAATGAAATAAGTCCCGTCTCGAAAAAGTGAAATAAATTCTAAAATAATGAAATATTTTACAAAACAAAAATGAGACATATCCTATGTTTTGGTTGTTATTTCATCATGAAATAATTTCCAAAGAATAAAAATTAAATAACTCTCAAAAATAGTCCATGCAACACAAATGAAGTAAGGGCGTACCATTATATTCCCCAAAGTCGTATTGCCCAAAAATCCAAAATGACATAGTGCCCAAATGTCCGCATATCCCCCAAAATTGTGGATGTTAATATGTTTTAAAGACCAAATCAATGACAGAAAATCCAAAACTTTTTTTTGGGTGCTATGGCATTTTATTTTAAAAAAACTTTTTTTTTTGGGCGCTATGACGGTAAAAAAAAGAAGTTATTGCCAAAAATCATAAGTAATTTTTTTTTAAATATCATAAGACATAATGTCTTTTGTGTCGCACGCAAAAAAAAACTTTATTTCGCGAAGCCGCCTGCCGCGTTCTACGGAGGAAAACCCCCTAAGAGCGGCCGAAGGCCACAACCCAGAAGATCTTGTTTTCAAATCAGATGTCGAATCTGTTAAAATCTTATATTTTTAAGACATCAAGTAACATTTATTTGACCTGTCATAACATTTTATGTTCCAAATTACCAACCCACACCAAGATTTATTGTTTTTTAATAATTATTTTTTTAAAATTCTATTTTATTAAAACTTTTACGTATATATTAGTTTCTAAGCGTTAAATAAACAGAAGGCCAATGCTCTACTCTTTTATTTAAGCTGAAAAACAATTAATTAGCTGTTTAAATGATAAAGCTATGACTGGTCAAATTATATTACTTAATGTCTTAAAAATAAGATTTCAACGGGATTCGACATTGGATTTGTAAAAACAAGTTTTTCTGTGTGGCGGCCTTCGGCCGCCCTTACGATATTTTTCCTCCGGTAGAACGCGGCAGTCGGCTACGCGAAATAAAGTTTTTTCTGAGTGCGACACAAAAAAATAAAATTGAAGCAATTTTTTTAAGTTTCCTTAAAACTCTTTTGTTTAATTTCATGAATCAGCCTTGACATTTAAGGTCTTATAACATTTAAAAAAACAAATAAATTATGATTTTGGGCAATAATAATAATATTTTGGCCAAACAAAACATCGTCATAGTGCCCAACAAAAATATTAATAATGTTAAAAAAATAATTAATTTTTGAAAATAAATAACTCCCACTAAAAATGAAACAACTCCCACAGCAAACCGAACAAGAAAATTAAATGAAATAAGTCCCACGCTAAGTTCTGTTGGGACTTATTTCATTTCGAAATTATTGCATTATGAAATAACACCTAATAACAAAAAGAAATAACTTCTAAAAAAATGAAATAACTGCAAAAGGACTGGGTATTATTTCATTTGAAATTACTCGCAAATTTGTATGAAAAATTTTTGGGACTTATTTCATTTTTTTTTTTTGGGACTTTTTGCACCTGGGACTGATAGCATAGAGCCGTTTTTTTAATGATTTAATATCAGAAAACTGCGACTATTTGTACCCAAATCATAAGGTTTATATTATTAAAAACTTTCTTAATTGGTTCATGTTTTTAAATTTTTTAATTTTTTTATAAAAATGCATTGAAACATTTTGTATGTTTCTTTGAATTTTATGAAACTTGACTCATTTATACTCCAATGTCGAATCTTCATAAATAGAACAAAATCTTAATTAACCCTTATGGGAATTTGGAGTAGTGTGCTGGTAAGAATGAAGCGGCAAATTCAAATCCTGCTTGAGACGAATTTTAACTATTTTTGACTAATAAGGCGTATCTTTTTATTGTATTTAATGGAGGTGGGAAAAATTCATTGAAAAAAGTTTTTCTATATGTCCGAGTTTTGTTTTATAAAAATATTCTCGTTACCATTTTTAATATGGTAAATATACAAAAATAGATTTTATTCATATATCTTTTGAACAAACTACGGACAAAACTATGAGTTAGAGTTTAGAGTTTTAATAGTAGTTTAATTTAAAAGTAATCAGTAAACTACACATAAATGCGGGTTTACTGTACCAGTTATTATTTAAAGGAAAATGAAAATTATTCAAGTTCGAGGCCATACTCTATATTTCTTTATTAGGATATGCACAATGAAAGGTCGAACAAATATAATTTTTAGTTTTAATAAAAATTATATCAAACTTGTAAAAGAGACAATGTACGGTCTTAGTTTACTTCCCATTTACATCTTGTTTTTAAATAAAACAAAAGAAGTGTAAAAATAAAAAGCAAAATAAAAACAAAAAGCATGTATTGTATATCTACCAAAAGTAGAGCTTGCACATAAATAAACAAGTTTTCAATTTATTAATGATCAATGGTGATAATCCTTAACTTCGAGCTCATATATTAGTTCTCATTTAGTGAGAAAACTAGTTTATATGAATGTTTGATGTTTCGCATGTGATTGTCAGTTATTTCAAAACGTGTTCTGATGATGGGAACCTAGAAAATTCCCGAAATAGATCTATCAACACATTTCTGAAAGTGGTCAATTAATAAATTTGAAAACAAAAACTCTATAGATTATTTGTTAGGACAATATTCTAATAAAGAAATATATATGAACTCATTCATGCTCATAAATGAAGTGATTCGAAGTCATACATGTCCATATACCACCATATATAATTCCTATATGTTCATAAGAGTCCATATGTGATCATATTTATAAATACTACCTGAATTTAGTAAAAAAAAGAGATTTTTTTTCTAAATTGAACAAAAACTGAGTTCTTAAATAAAAAATTTGTATTTTTAATATTATTTCTTTGTAGGGCCAGTCCCAATTGTGTAATTTTGGTAAATCTATATAAACTAATATTACAAATTATGTTGTCGTTACGTCAGACTTTGATAAAAGCCGAAAATTAACATTTTTGGCCTGCATTAAAATGGTACAAGGGTAAACTGAAAAATTAAAAAACCCATCACTAAATTCGTTGATTTGTATTAAAAAAAAAAAATACACAAAAATTTAAAAATTTCTTTACGTCAGGGAATTCAAACTCTTCACACATATGTAGGATTACAATAATTTTTATTTTTTTTTAACTAATACTTTAAGATTTAAACTCAAAAAATTAAGTATTCAAAAAAGTTTAAAAAAATTCTTAAAACAAATATTATGAAAAATACAAAAAAATACTAAAAATGCATCCTCAGGCTCACTGACTCGTGAAAAACTCGCAATATTTGTTTCACTTTCTCTCATTGACGTGACTGAATTTAGTTTTTATTCACACTCACGTGTGATCACGCGTGATTTACGTACATCAAGCAACATTCAACTCACTATTCTATCTTTCAATTTGACTTACATTTTAACATTAATGCATTTCATTAAAATACTTAACAACAAAAAAAATGCCCTAAAAAGGACCAAATTTATGAATTAAATTAGAACTAAGTTTTGAAAACCTTTCGGAGGTTTTGGTCTACTAATAGTCCATTTTCATTATTCGATGACCCCAAGTTTGTTGCACAGTGATATTACTTGTGGAATTTTCTCCTTTTAAATTTTTGCCAGATTTGACAATTTAGCAGAGAAGAAGAAATAGCTTGTGTTGAAAAGGAATCTCTTTATTTATATTAAACATAAACAAAGTTCAATTTTTTTTTATTTATTTATTTTCTTTTTCTTCAAATACTCCAATCGTTTTAAATTCATTTAATATGATTCTTTCCCAGGGCTATATATTGAATCATTTCGAATCATTTAAAATAATGTTTGGATTTATTTATTGCCTTAAAGTTTTAGTAATAAAAATAAATGGCCTAAAAAAAAGTTAAATACTACTAATGCTACTCTTCAATGATGATTATGATGAATTTATTATGGGATCTATTTACCCGAGTAAAAACGTTTGCATATAATAATATATTATTTTATAAACACTTATAAGTTATTCAGACAAAAAGTGCATTTAACCGGACATAATTATATAAATTCATATATAAAATTAATTTCGTCTAAACCTTTTAATATGATGTCATATATAGTTAAGTCATATAGCATCTCGATCAATATATTTTTGCATATTTCATTTAGAATAAGACCGAAATAATCCGATTAAATATGACGTGATATATATACATATATATAGACATTGAAAAATAAAAAATAATATCTTTTTAGATATTATATCATATTTAAAATACATAATTTAATTTTGGATAAAATTGTATATTACCCCATACAGAGTCACACTAGACAATTCGTCAATCATATTTTGGATATAATTATGTATTGCATCAATATACTAATACAATTGTATATCTCATTTTGTGTGGTGCTTTGGACAAAACTAATTAAGTCGAACAAAATTTACCCCACTTTTTGTCTTTTAAAGACGCATATTCCTTTCTGGTTCCTAAATTATAAGTACACAATAGATATAGGAACTCTAAAAAAAATATCTTCTTTTATTTGCGACGTTAGGGAGTTTTTAATTTAGTGTTAGATTTTTTTCAATGCAAAAATCTAACTAAAGTTTTAACGTTGTTTCCGTGTTTATTATTCAATTTTGTAAGTTACTAAATTCCATAAAATCTTTATTATTTTTTTCAAAGTTTATTTCTTAAAAACTTATTTTTTATGAATTTTATGAATTAAATAAAATTTTGATATGTAAAGGAATTATAAAGTCGTAAACTTTTTGCAAGTGACTAAGATATAAAAGATTAATAACGTTGAAGCAAACCCCGAATTTAAAAAGATATTCTGCTTCAATGAAGTTTTAAATTCAAAAAACGGATAAAACTTCAGCTTATTTTCTATATATATATATATATTTTATATATTTGTATCAGTTTAGATATAATTTTATACCACTATATAAAATCGGATAAAATTGTATCGCGCCATTATTCGAATGTACTTTAATCTGATATTATCAAATTAGGACTAAACTAATGCAAACTTATGTAATCGTATGGGTCCATTTTTCCTGATAAAACTGTATTAAGACTGATATTAAATTATGTATGATTATATAAATTACCATATTATTTTTTTTAATCGGGTATTCATCATGCTCTCCAAATCTATCACACACACACACATACACTTCATAATCGTCAGCAGCAATATTGACAAGAAAAAAAAAACAAAACAAAAAACACAAAAATAAACAAAAAGAACCCGATTAAAAAAAATTATATGAAGCTTTATATACTTTTATCTAATTTAATATGGCCACACACTTAATTATATAAAATTTCATCCAAAAAATTTCCCGATTAAATTATATCACATTAGATCCAATTTGAAGTGAGTTGATATAGTTTTGTCCGAATATATAGTTTTGACGTTGCTTTTAAAGCAACACCGACTTTAAAGGCCTGATAATTTTGAATAGGAGAGAAATATAATAAAGCAGTAAAAAACATGTGATGTTAAGGTATTAACAATACAAATTAATAAATACAAATTTAAAAAAACTATTGTTCCATGGTTTCTATTAAATTAATAAAAAAAAAAACAATTTTTGACATTTTTGATGGCACTTTTTTGAAACAATTTTAATTTATTGAAAGAAGACCGGTGTTGTAAATGTTATATGCTGATTTGGTTAGGGATGTTTAGACAATTTTTTGGAATGAGAAAAATTCAAGAAATTTCCAAAGTATATATTTTCTTATAAAAAACAAACAATTTTAAAAAATGTATTCGCCAGTGTTGCCTGCCATATTAAAATTTTCAAGAAATTACTTAAAACACCAATATTTTTAAAAATTCACAAAAATCATAAAAATCCAATAGATCAAATTGTGAATTAGAGTTCGATAGATATTTGCTTTACCAATAAACAAAAAATATTATTTAAAACAAAATCTTAACCGGTTAAGTACACCCAGAGAAAACCAGGAATAAGTTTCTTCAATTTTCGCCCAATGTAACAATTAATGATGAATTTGTTATTAATGATGAAACATTTCATAAACAGCAAGCATTATCATGGCCATATCATGGTCATCCTTACTAGTACACAATATGCTACATATATATAATGAAACATTTCATAAATATGATGAAATTAATTTTTTGTTTCATAAATACTATGAAACGTAACATTGGACGAAAATTTATGAAAAATTTCATAAATATGATGAAATGTTTTTTAATTTGTGAGTGTACATTCAAAGCTTTAAAATGTGAATTTAAACTGTGAATGCCACCGCTAGAGAGCGCAATAAGTATACAACAACTTCGTCAAAAATAAAAAATTTAATATGATTTGATATAATATGGTCTAACTATATATTATTTTAAATATAGATATCGTATGGTTCCTTCCAATTTACAAAACATTAATATAAGGTCCCGAGATACAAGTCGACTCTAAAACGTCGGCGGTGGCGGCGGCTGCGGCTAAGCAAAAAATGACCGGCGACGGCTTAAAGCCGGCTGAATTCGATGTAATTATTATAAAACATTTAATTATTAGTTTAATTCAAGGTTGGCAACCGAAATGAATAACGGTATTGATATCGCTTTTTTGTTTGTTTCGGTATTGCAATCGGTATCGGCATTTCATTTGTATCGGTATAATCGATACTGAAACATCAATACTGTTAATAATGTGCTGTTGTTAAAAACACAATGTTGCCAACAGAAAATATAAATTGATAGTCGTACGTTAAGTTAGTAAAACGATATTTTATTAACAAAAAGTTAAATTATTTACAATTTTCTACAATTTGTATATATTCTTAGTGAAACACGTTCAAAACTAACTTTTTTCCAGACCTATTCCAAACCGGAACAATAACGGTATTAACGGAAACGAAATCAAGGGATGCGATATTGGATACCTATCGGTTATTAAATTGAAAGGGTTTTGTATTGTTTAAGGGTCTTAAAAGGTATCGGTGGCCAACCTTGGTTTATTTTATTTAAAATAAAGGGTCCACCATCTAACGTTTTTTTTTCAACTAGTGCTTATTTCATGAATGGTAACACTTAGCTCATGTCTGATTTGACAGATAATTAGTTTTATCATTGTTGCAGAATGTGGCTGTTACAGTCAATGGCGATCGTTATCGGGCCATGTTGAACGAATTTTTGTTCACAAAAATTGAAGAGGAGGATTTTGGCAACATTTGGTTTCAACAGGACGGCGCTACGTACCACACAGCCGAAGCTACACTCGATGTTTTGCGCCCTGTTTTTGAAGATCGCATTATCAGCCGCAGAGCTGATGTCGTTTGGCCACCTCGGAGCTGCGATTTGACACTGTTGGACTATTATTTGTAGGGTGCCGTCAAAGATAAGTGTTACGCCAACAAACCAGAGACAATTGACGCTTTAAAGGACAATATTCGTGAACCCATTGGTGAAATACAGCTGCACACAATCGATAATGTGCTTAAAAATTGGACCGATCGTGTAGGCTACTGCATGGCCAGCCGAGGCAGCCATTTGAATGAAATTATTTTCCATTATTAACCGAAAGGATTGTACTTTCAAATAAAAAAAGAAATTTGAGAAAATACTCAGTAGTTTTTTTTTATAGCATTTTCAAAAAAAAAGAAGTTATTTGGCGGACCCTTTATATACAAGCAAAACAAAAAAATATAATGGTAATGCTTTACCGATAAAAAAAAGAAATGACATGCTTATGGTATTGAAATTAATGAAATGCTTTAAATTTTGCCCTCGTGATTACACTGTTGCCGAAATATAAAAACTACTAATAGTTCTGTGCCTACGCACAGAGAAAAATTTGGATATTTGCTAACGGAAATTCGGTTACTACGACTCAAATTCGGTTATTACGAAAGTTCGTTTAATTCAACTGAATTTTTGTTGCTACACCCAACATTTTCAGAAATCTAATGTAAATATTTAAATGCAAAGTCCAAAATACAGCCTCCTTAACAGAAACCTTCGAAAGCCGACTAGAATTAAAAATTACTTAACGTTAATTTTATTTATGATTCATTTTATAATCATATGCTTAACCTAAACTTACTAAAGAATTTAATTTTTTGGCCAATATTTGCCAAATATTTATTAAACGGACCAATTTCCTCTATTTTCTCCATGTTTTGTTATGTTATGAAAATTTTTTGCAGTTATTTGGAGAAATGCAAACAAAAACTATAAATTTTTTGGAAACAACCATATCGAAAATGATATCATTATCTTACTAAAATATGACATTTTTTTAAGAACTTTAAGGGGATAGCGATTTCGCTGTCATATCGTTCTTTGGGTTATTGGGTAAACACTTTAAATTCTATATAAAAAAAAATTTTAATATGATACTATATAATATTATACGTAACATTGTATTAAGCCATATAAAATTATATATAATGATGCTAATTAATATATACCATATGTAGTAATATATGCCACATTTACGGTTACATCAATCGATATATGTTACGATATTAATATGCATGAGACCGTATCAAAAATGTTCGAAAATACAAATCCACGATAAAGTTATATATGATCATATGTTCTATCACATGCATCTATACTACGCTATGTTAAACTATATATATTTATGTAATGTTATATTAAATAAGATATAATTGTATCCGTACGTTTTCACTCGGGAAAACAAAATGAAAATAAACGGATGTAATATACAAAATACCGTAAACGAAGTTATTACTTGGTTGTTCTACTATTCGTACGGTGCTTGCACTATGGTATCAAAGACAGCTTTTCTTGGACAAAATTAAATTTTTTATATACATAAATATACACAATTACCGTTATAATAAAATAAATTATAATTGAATCAAGTTTTTTAACATTGAATTAATTTTTTGTGTCTAAATATAAAAAGTTTTTTATAATATTTTATTTTCAAATCTAAAAAAATATTTTAACAAAACGTTTATCTGTCGATCTTTTATCATAAACTATAACGTGAGCAAGATAATTCGAGTTCAAGATCATTAGTTTTCATCTGCTAATACATTACAGATTTTAATAAACTGACAGGTCCTTAAACGTTTCGTTTCGCGTCATCGAAATTATTCAGTGAACCAGTGTAGACGGGGGAGAAGAAGAGGCTTTTTTTTAGGAAAAAGATTAACACTCTACTCTTATTGTTTTAGTAACTTATAGTTAGTGATAAGTAAAAAAAAACTAAAATCGGAATCATCGAACTAATTCAATACGGAAATATATTATTTATTTAGTAATAAAATTGTGGAAGAACATTGAAGAATTTTCGGAGTTTAAAAATATTGGTGTTGTGAAAAAAAAATTAAGTGTTTCATTCAAACCAAATATAAAAAAAGGTTCGTTATAATCCCAATCAAAAAACATAATTTGAGATCTAGGTCTTACTTTCACTTTGTCAGATTTTGCAATTTTTTAAGAAAACATATTTTTGTTGTAAGAAAACCTTTGAGTTACAATAAATAACACCAACCGAATTAATTTCCTCACCCCTTCCAAAATTGTTAATATCTGACGAAAATATTGCCTTTTATGCAGCTAAGCTTGACACCAAATTTTCCTTTATTAAAACTTTTAATGTATCGTGTAAACCCGAAACTAAACTCGATGACAGTTGACAGCACGACAACACGAAAGAAATCGAGTGGTCCATTTTAGGGAACAGGCGACAATTGGGTACATTCCCTTAATGTATTTAAAATCATAAAAATATGTTAGCGTTTTAAATTTTCTTCAATTTAATTAATTTAACAGATGGTAAACGAAAAATTAACATCTTGCTTTGAACGCCAGGGGCGTGCTGACTGCAAAAATATTTTTTTTTTTTTTAAATAAATTTGCAAAACCAAAAATACATTTTGGCAGAGTTTAATTGAAATAATTAAAAGATTGAAGTAGCAAAATGTTTCATGTCTTACACTCAAACATTTTTGTAGATGAAAAGATTTATAAAAATGCTCCAAATTTTAAAGTCGTTTTGCAAAAAAGTTTATTTATTTAAATCAGCACAGCTAAAACATATAATATTCTTGGTTAAAACAATAGTAAAACATTTTATGTTTAATTTTAATATCACACAATTTATCGTATTTAATTATTATTTTTCTTATTTTCAATTTATAACGAGCTTTCAACCTCCGTATATTAACAAAAATAAAGCAAATCAAACATATAAGCTAGGTTGATACTAGTATTTCGATCTGGCTAAAGATCTCATCGGAACCCGAAGTTATAGAAAATCTAGAGCCTCCATAAAAAATACATACTAATAAAGAGTTGAATATACATATACACGAACAATACGTGGTTCTACTTACCGCTAAAGATCTCATCAGAACCCGAAGTTTTTGAAAAGCTAGCGCCTCCATAATAGGCAGAACTCTCACAAAAACCTATTAATCATCAATTTTGCTCCATTCTTGTCTTCTTAGTAATCAAGCACGTGGTTAGGGTTTTTTCCTAACAAGCATCATGACGTTACTAAACTTTGAAGACCAAAAATGTTCTATTTATATAAAAAATGTTTAGTGTTTACTCTGGCTCAAGTAATATTTTTTACAGTTTTTTGTTTTTATATACATCGAGATTATTTGTATGTTATTTTCAATTTATAATGAGCTTTCAGCCTCCGTATATTTACAAAACATAGCAAATCAAACATATTAGCTGATACTAGTATTATACTATACTAGTATACTAGTATTTCGATCTGGCAAAAGATCTCATCAGATGTGTGTAACATTTTTCTAAATAAATCAGAAACCAATACGTTCTCCATCATGAAACTTACGGACAGTATTGAGAAAGGATTCATCATTAACAAATATTTTTTTAAAATTTTTAAAAATACCATTTTTTTTTTTAAATATTTGGCCTCGAACTCTATATCACGAAATGTTGACCTTTGAACTTTTGAAAAACTAATCACGTGACATATGATTTTAAAACTAATTTTGTCATCTCTATATTAAGACTTCACAACTTCATCAATACTTTTCATTATAGGCTTAATTTTGTAAAGTCATTTTAGTACCATTTTTGAAATTTTTAAAATTTTTAATACGCCGTATTTCGTCTGAATTTGGTGTCAACCTTAGTTGCATAAAAGTCAATATTTGTGCAAAATTTTAACAAATTTAGTAGGGGGAGGCCCAAAGTTCTATATTTGTCAGTTGGTTATAAATGAAACAAGACATTTTCTTTATATATTCCGATTTATTTCAAATTAATAGCGAAATGCTTAAATCTAAAATCGAGAGTTTGGTTTACGAGATATTGTTTTAATATTATTTAAAAAAAAATTCACCAATTTTAACGAATTAGTGTAATCAAACAATTTTTTTTAAAAAAGTCCAGTAAAGGGTTAATCTTACAAATAAATACATAAAAGAAATAGAATTTCGGTACAAATCCCTTTTTTAAACCAAAACATGTGCGGCCCGGTAGGCTAGTTGGTAGCATGCTGGCTTATCAGTACGGGGGTCGTGGGTTCGATTCCCACCAGAGGCACCGGTCTGTTTTCGCTATAACGCTCCGAAAACCATAGTAGCTAGTGCTCGGTTAGGGTAATAGTATATAATTTGAAATTATAAGATTATTAATTAATAAAATAAAAATAAATAAATAAACCAAAACAATATTTTAATATTGGTAATTTTGCCCATGAAAAGTGCTCTGCAAAACCATAGTGCCGATGACTGTTGCTGGCTAACTTGTATTCCAGTCACACACATTTTAAAAATGTGGTTGTGGTTTACATGTTTGTTGTTGTTACTGCTGCTGTAACTTGTTATTTTTTTTTTTTTTGGACAACAGCTTACACTTTTTTTGGAACAAAAAACCACAACGCAAAGAATAAAACAAACATACAATTTGCAACGACCCCCTCTTCCAGTTAATCCCTTAAACATCCTGACATCACAACGCAAACATATAGACATTACATTCATTTTTATATGTGTGTGAGTGTGTACCTATGAACTTCAACATACAAATTTGTGCACATAAATGTTAAAGTTCCATATATGTATGTATGTGTGTATGTTTGTAAGTATTGTCTATGAATATATATAGCCAAATTGCTTGTGTTGAGCGTGTTTATTTTTTCTACAAAGTAAATAGGCTAAAAGTTGAAAATAAGTTTAAAAAACAGAGGCGAAAAAAAACTGAAACGAATGAAAGTAAATACCCACTTACACACACACACACACACACACACACATGTATAAACTACTAGAGAACAAATGACAATTTCAGAACTGGTGATGAGTATGTAAATATGAGACATATACAAATATAAAAAATTCAATGTTTGATATTTGTTTTATGAGTATGGCGTAAAATTTGTTGACGATTTACATAAAATTCGAAATACAGAACAGCATTAAACAGTAGAAAATGGAAGACAGATGGTTGTATAGATGGATGGTTGTATGGTAATAAAGTTGTTCGAATTTTGGAATCACAGGTAAGTAAGCCAATAGATAAATTACACACATAATTATTGGTTAAGAGAAAAGTATATTTCATATAACATATGACGAACTTTAAAAATTTTCGATTCTTTGAAGTATAATATTCAAAAAACAAATTTTTTGAATGACATGAATAAGTTTTTCTTTGTATGTTCACCGATGTTTAAGCATGCTAAATCCATTCGCGTTAATCATTTATCTTTACCGGCGCAAAACTTACGGCGGTCTTAAGTTTCCAGCAAATTAAAAATATTAAAATTACTGTTTTTGCGTGCATTTAATTAAAGATTCATCTATTTATAGATCTCATTGTTTTCATCACATTTCACCATCAACAAATATAAAAATACACTCAAAAAAATGTTTTGTCATATATTAGAACTTAAAAAGTAAACCGAGATTATTTCGTAAAACACGCATTTTTGCCGGTTTAATGATATTTATTTAGTTAGGTTTAGGATTACGTATTTGCAGGAAATTATATCAAATACATTTAGATTAGAAAAGTTTTGAATTTTTTTTTTGAGGTTAGAAAATTTTTATTTGCTTCATAAAATTTAAAGTCATTAAAATTTTTGGATGCCTAATCTTGTATTTGTTGTACATTTTGGCCGAATTCATAAAGCGCTTTAATTGTCACAATACGATAATGTGGGGTAGAAACGAAAAAAAAAATCAATTTTTTGTACTTTATCAGTTATGTCTGTTCACTCTAGACACTAAATATGTTCACAAGCCATATTTGTTCGTAAAAACAAAAAAAAAAAAAAATACAAAAAATATAATATTGCAAAATTTTTAGAAAGTTCATAAAATTTTTGCGTTTAGACATTTTAAAGAGCCTTTTTGACTCGGAAGTGCATTATACTAAGATACTCAGTTCAAGCAATACTTTAGCCAATTTCAAATATAATTGTGGATATCAGGCGCAAAAAATATATATTTTCAAAAAATTTACGCGAATTCCTTTTCAGTTTATGAAAAGCATCCCGTTATTGGTGCGCTGACATCAACTTGTTATACCTAAAACTTTTATAAAATTTTACCTGTTTTTAAATACTATTCTCAATTCCATTCAACGGCGCAAAACCCCTATGGGAAAACCTGCAAAATTTTGAAATATTGGCGAAAAAAACGGTGTTTTTGCATTTTTGCAAGCTTTCTGGAAAAGAACTGCAAAATTGTGTAAAATATGAGATCAAATTTGTAAAAATCTTAAAAAACTTAAAAAGTTAGAGTAGTTCAAACACAAGGTATTTTTCTTAGTTTTGCTAAAATTGTCGAGCTTTTAGTTGCGAAAATATGCGAATTACAGAGAATTTAGAAAAACGAAATACAGCACATATAACACGGAACGTTGAATAGCGATGAGCTCACTTTCAATGAAATCGAAACACATCCATTATAAAAACAACTAAAATCGAATCAAAACTTTTTGGAGTGACGCTCTAACAATATAATATTTTATATTACCAAAACTCCAATACCGAACTTAAATCCATCGTAATTGATTTTCATTTATACAAATTTATAGAACGAATATCGTGATCAAATCATATTAATTAAAGTATGTGAGGAATAACTTTTTTAAAACACAGTTAAAAATCGATTACCGGGGCCTAATTATTTTTTAAGACAATCGACGCTTACTTCTTCTTTTCCATAGTCGTATACTACAGGCACTTTCGTTTCCAAGGATATCAAGCACGTATCTGATATTTTTAAGGAAATTTTAGAATGTTATTTATGCACGTTTTGTCGCATATACAACTTTGGTAGTGAAAAAAAAACGATTTCATTGAAAAGTAAAGTAATACAAAAATCAGATCGCTTTAAAAATGGCGAAAATGATGTATGCCCTTCACCAAACATATATCTTGCTTTCAGTTTAGAATAGACGTTTTATAGGTGTGCACAAATGTTCACGGTATTGTGCGTTGAAACGTTGGTAGTCGAATATTTTAAAAACAGTCATCATCAGCATGTAAATTAAAATTTATTTACTTTTCAGTTTATGAAATGGTGACTATGTTGACTATTACGACAGTTGTATTACAAACGGAGTACGAATGAATGTACTGATATAACTACCATTACTACTTTAACCCTTAAACGACCAACAGTGTCGATTTTAATAAAAAGGTGTTTTTACACTGAACCAAAAACTGCGGTGAAATCAACTAAATACCATGTTAAATTGGCTGTTAAGAGGCTAGTGATAATTACTTAGAAGCTTTAACAAATGCATTCACTCAAATATTAGAAGGAAAAACTAGTTACGATGCTTTTCAAAAAAGTATTATATTTCCCATTTATAAAAAAGTAGATCTGAACCAACCGAATAATTACAGGGGCATTTCATTCATGAATTGTTGTGCAAAAATAATGATGGGAATAATACAAGAAAGAATATCAGAATGGTCGCATCGTAATAAAGTATTAAATGAATATCAAGCTGGGTTTCGAAAAGGATATTCTACAATCGACAACATTTATAACCTCACAGCTATAGTTAACATAAAATTTGCGGAAAATCGAAAAGTATATGCATTTTTTGTAGATTTTAAAGCGGCTTTTGACCGAGTGCCACGAAAATTACTCTTATATAAGCTACATCAAATGGGATTGTCAACAAAACTAATAAATTGTTTAGAAAAAGTTTACCAGAATACGAAATCTGCGGTATGGACTGGTACCGAACTTTCAAATTACTTTGAAACAGATACGGGAGTTAAGCAAGGATGTTTGCTGTCTCCACTGCTTTTTGCCTTATACCTGAATGATATGCATGATGCTCTAAATGGTGGTTTAATGGTAGGAAATATAAACGTTCGAGTACTAATGTACGCTGACGACATTGCATTGTTGGCGGAAGATGTAAATATTTTGCAAAAGATGATCAAAAACCTAGAAGAATACTGCAGCATCTGGGGAATGGAGGTGAATCTCGTTAAGTCAGAAATAATGGTATTTAGAAGATGTGATGTATCCTTAAAAGCTAAGTGGAAAATGTTCCTGGCGGTGTGTAGATCTATACAGTGTTATGGTGCACAAGTATGGGGAAATTCATGTTTCAGCGATATTGATAAATTGCAAAGATTTTTCACAAAACGTATTTTGAGACTGCCAAATAACACTCCCAACTATGTTATTGCCTTGGAAACTCATACAGCCTACATCTCCAATATATTTCAAAGACCATATTTGATTACGACAGAAGCAGACTGCCTCACAAATTATCGAAAATAATAATATAAAAAAATATTTTTTGGCACAATGATTTTAAACAAAAACTCCAAGACTTTAATATTGAAATATTTGATATAGAACCGCAGAAAACAACATGGAATAATGCTTGCATAAATATAATATATTCCATGAAGCGCAAAACATATCAAGATCATAAAACAAACGCCCTTACTAGCCAGCAACGAATTTATAAACATCTGGATCATTATAAAGGTCAAACGTATTGCGAGAGGAGATCTTTTGTGGCTAAATGGTAACCAATACAAAGAAGAGAGTTTTAGAAGTTGCTCTTTGTGTAACATGAACGAAGTTGAAACAACAAATCATTTCATAGGCAGATGTCCCGTTCTTAAATTTATAAGATTGCAATATTTTAAAAGCATGACATTATCAGAGTCTGAA
This sequence comes from Delia radicum, assembly GCA_021234595.1. Taxonomy (NCBI): domain Eukaryota; kingdom Metazoa; phylum Arthropoda; class Insecta; order Diptera; family Anthomyiidae; genus Delia; species Delia radicum. The sequence continues at coordinate 312,664,416 of CM037851.1, read as the reverse complement.
GTTATTGAAGTACTTAATGGTGGTAAAGTACTTATTGGCTAAGCCCATACAACTATGTGAAAATTCCTTTAAATATAGAAGCTTATTAGTAAACGAATTTAATTTCTAATTTTAGCATTGAATTTAATTTCTAAAATTTTTATAAATTTATATATAATAAAATCAAATCAAAATAATAAATTAAAACCAATTCTCCAGCATACGGTTCTAAACCATGCTGAATTATCTTTATTTCAAATATTAAATACGTTATTTTAATAAGAAATATTTTGTAATTTTTTTATAGAAAAAATAAAGATCTTATCTATCTATCTATCCATGTTAAATTGATGAATGGGTGATCACTATACACCAGAAAAGCTGTCCGACATTTCAACAAATTGTTTAGTAAATGTATTTTTTGACATTTAACTATTTCCTAATTGTTATTTTGACGAAATATCGTCAAATGTATTAACATAAATTAGTTATTTTATAAAATTTATTTAATCAAATTGAATAATTATGTTGTTGTTGTAACCAAGCGCTTTATTTAATCTATTCGTATTTTGTCGATTTATTATTAATTTTTAATATTATATTTCTTTATCTTTGATATTTTATAAATTTAAATTTTTAATAAAATACGTCTTTAGTTAGTAAAAAATTAAAATATTATAACGTAATACGAACCCAAACCCCAATTTAAATAAAAAAAACATATGAAACTTTACATTTACAAAACACATTGATTTATTTAATATTTAAATTAATAATTAATTATATTTTTTATATTTATATAAATACACAGGTAGACATTGCCAACCGTACCAAAAAAAAAAAATGTGCTGGCAAACCCCTGCTATCTTTGTTAAACCCACCCTGTTAAAAATTACCAAAGTTATAACAAATATTGTACTAGGAAAACAATATTTTCTTTGCAAAAAATGTGTTTTGCCGATACCACCCGCAAAATGCTTCGCCAATATTGCTTTTAACAGTATTACAACTAATAAGAAGATTTTTTTTTATCATTTAAATATAATATATTAGACTAAGACCGAACTGTATTGCTGCTTTTTAGTGTGATTTATTATACATATTCTTCAAAACTAATTTAAGCTATTTTTAAAACTCCAATTTTTTTTAATTACCAACGTTATGCCAACGGTGACAAGTTCTCTCAAACCAAAGGTTGGTCACTGTTACCAATCGGGTAACAGGACAATACTGTCAAAATTGTTCTTTCTACGTTCTGCCCGCGCTTAACCAAACGTCACCGACGCTTTGCCAGTACTTTGCCGACTGTATTTTTCTACCTGGATTGTTTTCTTTACTATTACAGATGATCACTTGTATAAAAATTTAAAGTAATGACAGTAATAAAAGTTTAGAATTTACATAAAACAGTATGAAATTACATAAACTTATTGGAAAATAATTATTAAACACATAATTTACCGAGTTTAATAATTCACAATTCTTTTGTAAAAACCCTTTTAACAGAATTTTATTAATTTTTACTACTTTTACAAATGGCTCTCAAAAGCTAACACGAGTAACGACGCCACTCGCTAAAAGCAGGTTTTACAAAAGTTCACATCAATTTAAATAAAATAATTGTTGTGTTAACAATCAAATTTGTCAAAAGTTAACAAAAATTTTATATTAATTTCACCTATGACTTTTGGTTCAGTGTATGGTGTAAAAAGCTAAATAGTTAAACAAAAACTGCGTATCACAATTTTTAAAATAATTTTTTTAACGCTTTTTATGACCAAAAAACCAAAAATTTCAAAACTTTGAAAAAAATTAAATGTCTTAAGGACAAAAAAATATATCATTTGAAAGCCTTCATTTGCCTCTAATAACTTATGTAATTTATTTAAATGCCCAACAGTGTCTATTTTTCCTTTTCTCGATATCATACACCCAGAAAATAGTCTTAGTTGTGGCCACCGAATTTGATGCCAATCGAATTCTGGCGGTTACGACAACTATCGTAAAGTTAAATTTTAAACATAATTTTTATTCTTAATAAAAATTATATCAAACTTGTTAAATTTTATTTTTAGTCGTGAAAGCAAATATTTAGTTGCTTAACCTAATATTACATTCTAAATAAATATTATTACGTTCCATAAAATTTTTTTGAAATAAAATAAACTTTTTTAAATTTTCTGCGGTTGAACCACGGCTTTCAGATTAATAGTTGTCTGTCCTACTGATTGTACCACAATCACTTTTAATTTTCATTACCTTATTTCCTATTTAAACATCTGAATATTTTATTTTAATAAAAAAAAAAAAATATTTTGTGTTTGTCTTTTCCGAGATTTAAACTCGGAAGTTCGGAGTACTAAGCAAGCTCTCTACCCTCTACACCACAAACACTTATATGTATTGAGTGCTAAATTTGAATTTAAATATTTTGTTAGAAAAACAAACACTTTCTCAAATTCGTTTACCAATCCCTATCATTAGTTGCTTCTATAAACAATGCAATTCACAATTCCGTTGGAACTAATGAACCTCTAATAAGTGGCATATTTGATTGCGAATAAGATTGTCTGTAGTAGCCACTTTTGATTATCGACAATTTAAAAAAAATATTGATAGATGGTACCAGTTCTCTTGTAGTATCATATAATAAATGATTGCTTCTACCGTACACAATTAATAACCGAATGTTATTTGAAAAGTTGATTGGAATTACCAATAATTGGATAAATGGATTATTTTTTAGTTCCTTTTGCCCTCTTTTTAAGTTCCAGTACATTATTTTTGTTTTATTAATCGATTATTTTTAGTTCCAAATACAATAACTTCCTATCAAAAAAATTTTAATGGTTTCGACCGAATTCCAACCAATCCTTTTTCTGGGTGTAAAAACGCATTTTTTGAGTTTTCAATTAATTTCACACAATTTAATTTTTTCGATTTTCATGCTTAATAAAAAGAGCAATTCTGAGTATATATTAAAAAATGTATTTTATTAAAAAGCGCTTGGATTTTCTGAACCCACTAGTGATGTTTTCATTTTAATTAAGCTCAAAATGAAGCCGTAGGAATTTGTTAAATGGTTGTATCTTTAAAGATACGTAGGTCATTTAAGTGTTAATTGCTCAAATAATGTTCATCATATGTCGATGATGTTGTTTAAAACTTGAGCTGAAATTATGATGAATGCGTATTATGAAAAGATTTTTTTTTTACAACTCTATATACAATTTATATGTGTGTAGGTTGTGTGGGTGTGTGTATGCATTCTTCATTTTTAAGGAATCTTTTTTGTTGTTTTCGACAAAAAAAAAGAACGAAATATATGAATGTAGTATAAATGTTGTTAAATATGTCACTAGTTCAGGGACATACATTTATTATTATCATCATCATCACCATCATGATGATGCAAATTTTTGATTATGTTGACATATTCGAATAGTGAGTGACAAGAATTGACAGATAAACATAACAGAAAATTGGTTATTAAAAATATGGTGAAACCCACCAATAGTACAACAATCTACAAGTAATTTTACCCACTTGAAAAAACCGGAAACCTTAATTAACTGGCACACTCACAGTATATTTTCCGTTACCGACTTAAATTTTTTTATAAAGTTTTACTTAAAATTTTTTATTAAATGAAGAATTAATATTCAACTTTTTCTAACGGTAGTTTAAAAAACAAACTATAGAAATATACATTCTTTAGGGAGTAGTAACATAGAGGCAGTTAAATTTTATTTTTTCTTAAACAAAATAAGTTATTCGGCTTTGTTTTTTTCTCTTTCAAAAAAACAAAGTCCAATAATTCACATACAATTTTTTACAAAAAGATTTTGTAAAAATGTTAAGTTTTCTTCGATCTTCTTTTTTTGTTCCCTGAAGAAGTCACCCAATGTGAAGACGAAATATTGGAAATAAATAATTAATAAATAAATGATCTTAAGCTCGTTTAAACTAAAAAGGATAAAAAGATTTTGTTTAAATACAAAATAATTTCTATTAAATTTACAAGAAATTTGAACATACCAACATAACAAACATACGAAGAAATACAAAAAATTGGTTTGTGTATGTGTTCTGTTTTGGTATCACAAAAAAAAACTTTTAAATTTCAAAAACAAAGGGAAAAAATCGTTTTTTTTACATTTTGTCCGTTAAATATTAAAGGCTGTTTTAAAAGACTTTCTGTTGTTTTTACTTCTTTTATCGGGTAATTAGTAGTCCTTGTTTTTTGAACTGTGGTTTCAGTTAATTTAATAGATATTTTAGATAGTTTTTAACTAATGTGACCATAAGTCCTCTTTTTTAGAGGACAATCATATATTTTAACTGGATGCCATCTATGAAATTTGTGTTCTCTTTCTGTCATCTTTTTTTATAATCTGTCATCTTTTGTCATCTTTATTCTTATAAGCATGATCAATATTTGTTTTTATTTTTATAAATTAAAACAAATATTATTTCACGCCGGTCATCGGATTTTTCTGTCAATCGCATGGAAAATGTCTTGCCGTGATTGTTCTGTTCGTACTCTTACTGAATTTTCGCTTTTGAAAATAAATGGTCACTTATTTTCTTTTTGTCTCCCCGGCAACACATAACATAGTTATGTAGACATAAAGCAACAAACACACACAAAACAACAAAAACAAACAAATATTTAGAAAGGTTGAGGTTAAGAAGAAGAATAAACGGTTTTCTCTAAAAATTATAAACACTATTTCTTTTTAAATCTGACAAGACTAATTTCTGCCTTTTATGGACAGGCTAGGCTGGCTCATCAGTGATTTTCCATTTAAATTTTATTATTATTTGTGTCTTATAAATTGTGACTTTTAAAAACCTTTGGGATTTGATTAAAAGTAAAACACATTAAATTTAGAGAAATGTATGAAATCTTTATTTGATTCGATAGAACGATGTATATAATTTAATGTTTAAGGATGATTTCATGTAAATGTTGACCGCTGCTACGCCTCAAATGGTTCATACGCTGGGTCCAATTTTGGCATACTCTCTCCAACATATCGGCAGGTATCTCACGAATGTGCGTCAACCGTAGCGGGCTTCTCCCTATAGACATGCGCCTTACCATATCCCCACAAAAAATAGTCTAAAGGTGTTAAATCGCACGATCTAGGCTGCCAAACGTTCACCGAACTCGCCTCTCAACTGTTCCATAATTTCGCTTGCTGTGTGGCATGTGGCACCATCTTTTGAAACCACACGTCACCCAAGTCTTTCTCTTCCATTTTGGGCAAAAAAAAATTGTAATCATACTACGGTAGCGCTCGCCATTCACAGTAACGTTTCTGCCTTCGTCCTGTTTGAAAAAGTACGGTCTAATGATGCCACCGGACCATAGTCCACACGAAACAGTGCATTTTTGGGGATGCGTTTGCAGTTCTGGCAATGCTTCTGGCTGCTCTTCACACCAAATACGGCTATTTTGTTTGTTCACGTATCCATTCAACCTGAAATAAGCTTCGACGCTGAACACAATTTCCCGATAAAAAAGTAGATCTTCATCCAACCTTGCCAGCTCCCATTCACCAAAAGTTAGCTGTTGTGGTAGGTCGTGTGGATTCAATTGTTGCACCAGCTGTATTTTAAAAGGTTTTACACCCAAATCCTTCCGCAAAATGTTGCACGTAGTGGAGTAATAGAGGCGCAATTGCTGCGAACGGCGCCGAATCGATAATTCACGGTCATCAACAACACTGGCGAATACAGCTGCGATATTTTCCTCTGTCCGCGCTCTACGTATGCGTGTTGGTGGTTAAATGTCCAATAATGTAAATTTGGTGCGAAATTTAGTTACAAGATTCCGAATAGCCGCCTCAGAAAGTCGGGCAAACTAACCATAAATTGGAAGAAGTGCACGATGCACATTCTTAACCGAGCATGAATTTTAGTAATAAAATTCAATAATCTGCAAGCGTTGTTCTATTGTAAGTAAATTCATGGTTAAACTGAACATGTTTAACAGTAGCATGTTACATGAAAACAGTTTTGCTGCCAAAAACAGTGCTACCAAAAAGGAAGTTGCTAAAAAATCACCCTTTAATTGTCGGATTGTCTCTATATGATAAATTTTCAACAACCTGCGGCTGTAAGAATCAAACATGCGCTCTTCTTACATTTCAAAAGTAACAATACCAAGTCATGACCGTTTAGCGATAACACCCAAGTCTGGCCTCGAATCTAATGCAGCTAAATTGCAGTTTTCTTTCCTATTAGCTTTTCTGCTATTGTATATTATACTCAGAAGTGACCAATAATACCAACACTAACAAACACAAATATTCTATTTTTAGATTTTTGCTTATTTTCTAATCTGATCCGTCTCTATTTCACGACGTTACCAGATTGACTTATGGTTTTTCAGTTTCAGGCTAGCTAACTTTACGTTTATGATGAGACATCGGTACAGGCGAAATTTTATAATGTATTTTATTTAGTACAGTATTATTTTAACGTCATATAGACAGTCGCAATTAATTTTTAATAAATATGCATTTGACAAATTTAATTTAGAAAGGTTGAGGTATTTGTTATTGTAAATTTAAATTTTAAAAAATAAATTTTGTACTTTTTTTCTTTACGTCATCTATTTTCTTTTTTCAAAATCTGGTCGCCTTATTTTAACGTCATAATATTGTGAGTGTAGTTTTATATGTATAAGTTTTACAAGTTTAACACATTAATATAAAAATATTGTTTCAATGTTCCTTTATTATATTTTATCATCACCAAAATATTCATGTAAATCGGTGTTATTTTCTTTTATGCATTTTATCAACAGTAGGGTTATAACTTTTTCATGAAAGTTATTTTTTTTTACTTATTTAAAAACGTTAAGTTTTCTTTGATCTTTTTTTATTTAATTCTTCTTAGTTTTAAATAGGTTAAGATCAGTTATTTATTAATTATTTATTTCCAATATTTCGTCTCCACATTGGGTGACTTCTTCAGGAAACAATTATTAGAATTTGAAATTATTACAATGTCGAAATATTGGAAATAAATAATTAATAAATAAATGATCTTAAGCTCGTTTAAACTAAGAAGAATTTATTTATTTCATTTAATATTGTATAAAAATCGCTTTTTCGGGTCTTTTTTTTTAACAAAAATTTTACGCATGCAATGCATTTTGTAAAAAATGCATTTTCATCACGTTTTTTTCGATTAAAGTGGCATTTGTGGACCAAACTTACTACATAACATATTTTCAATTACTGTATACGTAATGCTCATTATTTTGCGAATTTGAACACCCTTTTCGCTAGCCAACGCTTTAATATTTATTTATCAAAATCCGTGAAACACGACAAGTTTGAAAACGTATGTATTCTTTAAGATCGATAGGCATCTTAATAATCTTTTTGCTGCAACATTTTAGAGAAATATTAATTTTTAGTTTAGTTAAACAAAAAACTTTATCAAAAGATTTATGCAAGAGCTCTTTTAAAAAATGCGAGAAAAAAATACGACTATACGCCTAGGAAAGGTAAAATTTGAGAATTACAAAGAAAAAAAAAACAAAAGTTATAACCCTAATCATCAGCCAACAACAAAATTAAAAATAAATAAAGTTTTTAACAAAATTGCTTAAATTTTTCCCACAGTTCTTCTTGTTGAAGCCACAAATTCCTTTAAGAAATATTCTTTTATTAATTTCTTGGTATAAAAAACTTTGTTCCTGTTCCTGTTGTTGTTGTTTTTTTATCTCAACGAGTTGTTGCAGCGTCGTACACATTATACCATAATGCACTTTAAACTTTTGTCTTTTGTAAATATTGTTTTAGCTGACTTAAGAACAACTTAAGACAACGCAACGCAAAATATAATTTCTTATGAGAATATGCGGTGAATAGAGAATAAAACAGTTAAAGTAGCAAATAACAAAACAAAAATATGTAAAAGTATATTCGAGATAATCACGCACGTTCGACAACTTGAAAAATAATTATTTTGTTTCCTTACGTTTCACAGTGGGATATACAATAAAATTTTTGGAAATAATTTGGCCATTTCTTACTTAATGGTCTGATTGGAATGAAATTTGGAACAGGCATAAGTGGCGCAATATCGAGCTTAAGTTTTGAACCTTCCAAACTTCCCGAGGGCGTTAATATGACCGCCCAAAGTAGGCAACTTTTTGTATATAAAATTTTGAGTGCTCGCCATTTTCTTTTTTGTTTCTAATCCAATTTTTAAACATTTTAACATATTTGTAGTCTACTAGTAAATATTAACAAATAACATGCTTCAGGGGGCTATCTCTAATAGTGCCCGATATATTGCCATTTAAAATGTGAAATTCCAAATTTGGTCTGACTCAGGTCCAGTTTTTTGCGAATAGAGAGACGAAATCTGGACCAATTTATTTTTTAAAATTTTGCTCATTTAACCATATAAATTCTTGATTAAATAAAAAAATTAGTGCACTAGCTTGTTCCACTCAAAAACTACATTAGAAATTAAAAAAAAACAAAAATTTTTCGATTTTTTTCCCAAAAAGTACCAACAGCCTTTTACCTCTAGATAAATACTTTCTTTCTGAAGATATAAAATGTGCATACTATTCTGAAAGGTCGTTTTATATGAAAGCGAGCTGTGTTAAGAAGATGTTTGATTTTTATATACTTTTTCCCCCAGCAGCTTCTGAATTTGTCACATTTTTAAGGCAAATATCAGTATTAACCCACTCTTAAAAATTGTGCACGCCTCCAATTAGGTAACGAAAGCGATTGTAGATACTCTAACCTAATTTATTGGATTTTCCAATCTTCGCTTTAAATGTAGACATGGCAGCAAAAAATGTAAATAATTCCATTTTTGGAATTTTTATTGTTGTGGGATTTGTGAGATTTCTTACAGCAAATCATAAATTCGGACATCAAGTTTGATATAATTTTTATTAAAAATAAAAATTATGTTTTTTTTGACCTTTAATTGTGCAATGAAAATGGAAATTATTCAAGTTCGAGGCCATACTCTATATTTCTTTATTAGGATATTGTCCTAACAAATAATCTATAGAGTTTTTTGTTTTCAAATTTATTATTTGACCCTTTCAGGAATGTGTTGATAGCAAAAAACGTGTGTTGAATATCAACCAGAGGTGGACCTTGCACATAACAAACAAGTTTTTAGTGTTTTTTTTTGATCAATGGTGATAATCTTTAACTTCAAGCTCATATATTAGTTTTCATATAGTGAGTAAACTATTTCATATGAATGTTTGATGTTTGACATAGGATTGTTACCTCTTTCAAAACGTGTTCTGATGATGGGAACCCAGAAAATTCCAAAAATAGATCTATCAACGCATTCCTAAAAGGGTCAAATAATAAATTTGAAAACAAAAAACTATATAGATTATTTGTTAGGGCAATATCCTAATAAAGAAATATAGAGTATGGCCTCGAACTTGAATAATTTTCATTTTCATCGGACATCAATTTTAAATTTTTGACTTAAAAATCTATTTTAGTCCAAAAAGTCTTTGGATTATGTCCATTAATAAATATTTTGTTGAGTAGTGAAAATATACATTTTAACAAAAACTAAAATTTTTACGTTCCCTTGAAAAATGTCGTAATCTACAGGTAATTTACTTTAAAACGATACCAAACACTTATATGATATGTTAATAACTCCTTAACAAAAAATCTTCAAAAGTTACTTCTTATACAAATATTTCTTATTATCGCCCATGTCCTAGGTCTCCTTACTATTTGAATACGAATAAATTTTAAAATCACATGAAATTGAAATTTGGTGCTTTCTAATCCCCATAAATGTATAATAATTGAAAAATGTCGAAAATTATCGAAAACATATGTTTTTGGTCAAAATTTTAAATTGTAACTTATAAAGCAGTCTTATGATTTTTAAAAACTTCTGTAAGGAAAAAAGTGCTTTCGTTTTACTTTCTACAGGAAAGTAAAATGGAAAATAAAAATGGGTATGTGAAAGACAAAGCACCTAAAAGTCGTATTGATTTTACTTTCATGGGAATGTGAAACATAGGACAGAGGTGTATGAGTCTTTGTTTTCACATCTTGCATCTTTGAAGAGAGGTTAAAAATGCTTACAAACACTCATAATAAGAAATAAAAGAAATATTTTCATATGGGATAAAATTTGAAAATTTCCTATTAAGAAGTTATAAATATATAATACAAGTGTTTGGTATTGATGGAAAGAAAATTAACTGTAGACTACGGTATTATAAAAATGAATCGAATTTAGTACTCTTGGTAGAACAAAAACTTGGGTAATCCTATTAGGAAGGTAAAAATTTCGGTTTTTGTTAACATGTAAATTTTCACTATTTAATAAAATATTTATTTATAGACATAATTCACCTACTTTTATGTATTTAATTAAACTTTTAAGTTAACAATGTGAAATTTATGTCCGAATTTATGATTTGCAGTATGCAATCAAACAATTCCTACAAATAAAAATAATCAGGTAAATATATCAGGTATATGTTGGAGTACTGGAACCGCTTCCGCTACCTAATTGGTTGAGTGCACAACTTTTAACAGTGTGTTTGTTGTAAGCTATTATTTACCCTTAAAAATGTGAAAAATTTAGAAGTGGCTGGGGGAAAAAGTATATATAAATCAAATATTTTATTAATGCAACTCGCTTTAGTATAAATATACCTTTCAGAATAGTATTCACACCTTATATGTTCAGCAAGAAAATATGTATCTGGAGGTAAAATGTTGTTATTGCTTTTTGGGGGAAAAAGCGCAACAATTTGATTTTATTAATTTCAAATTTACACGAATGTAATATTTCAGTTTAACAAGATATTGCATTAACTTTTCTTTTTGTTTAAGCAAAATTCAATTACTTAAATAAACAATATTTTAAACAAGAAATTGGCACCGATTTCGTCTCTCTATTCGCCAAAAACTGAACCTGAGGCGGACCAAATTTTAAATTTCAAATTTACAAATGGGAATATTTCAGAAGATATTATAAATAACCCTCACATACGAGATAAAGCATCACGTTTTTTTGGTCCCTACTAGCAGATTACAAATAAGTAAATTTTTTTGAAAATCGATTTAGAAACAAATTAATAACTAGCACTCAAGACTTTCCCTAATATTGGGAGGTTCAAAATCAAAACTCCATATTACTTCACTTATATCTTTTCCAAATTTCATTGCATTCGGACCACAAAGTTAGAAATGGCAGAATTATTTCCAAAAATTTTGTCATATATCCCACTGTGCGTTTGTGTGTTTTTGCTTTAATATATGTGCACTAACACAGAAGTAAGAAATTAAAGAAAACGCATACTAACACACAAAACACAGGAACAGTATGCTGAGAGAAATTAAATGATCGTATGTCAATTAATTACATCGTTGGCCCAATTTTAAAATCAACTTCCTTTAACAAGCTAGATTTTGGTGTTCTTACAACAACTCAATTCACTGAGTTTAGCGAAATAATTACAATTTTGTGATTCATTACTTGTTGTCGTGTTATTTTAATTTCTAAATTATGCTTTTTAATATCAGAGTCAATTTTTATTCAAAATAGATTTGAAGTTTAAAAAATCCTAGAGATGACAAATATGAAATAAAAATTGCAAATTGAAATGGCGGATTTAATGTGTCGGACATGACTTCTGGAAAATTAGCTGGTTTTATAATAATACTATGCAACAAGGAATCGTATCCGTAAAGAAACCAACGGAAAATTAAAGGATACTCTCTAGTAAAAACATTAATATACAATCACATCTTGTTTAATAAAATTTTATATAAAAACGTATAACTTTACATCGCTTAATGTGGATATATCTGATGGCGCATATGATTATATAAAATTTGATCTTGGACTTGGTTTTTCGAAATATATATCGCTTGATATTACAGTAGATGTGGCATATATTACTACGTATGGGTACACTCATTAAAAAGTCCGTACATATATTTGAAAATTTTGCTACGGCAAACAGAAAATAGTACCTGAATTTGCTCCAGCAGGATTTTCAATGAAGTTGAGAATCACGGTCTCCTGGGTAACAATTTTAGTATGTAGTCTTATGTAATTTAATAAGTTCCCATATATAAACACATACAAATTGATGCTAAAAATTGGTCATCTACATATGTCTAATTATATCAAATTGGATATCATTTGATAAAATTTTATGCGAGATTTGTCCATATCCGTAACATTAAATTATATCTAATTGGATCAAAATATATCTGATTTCATATAATATTAGTAGACATGCTTTTGGTGACTTCAAGTTATGCTTAAAAGTAATTAAGTTAAAAATTTAAAATTCAAGAATTCAATAACGACTTTTAAATATTCGTATTCAGCTTAAAAAAATTTGAGGTCGCTTTAAATAAATATTAAGAAGATTGAAAAATTCTAATAGGATAATCCGAAATGGCGGGCATGTCTTTTTAATTAGTACAATCGATCTTTAATTACACAAGTTTACAACAAAAATGCGACAAACATGAGTCAATTTTTTATTGTGTATTTAGGCTTTCTAACTAAGACCGAAAAGCGCATTAAAAAAAAATGTATGGCGTAATTGTTGAAATATTTTTAGTTCTTTATTCTTTAATACAATGTTCTTTAGTAATTTGTATGGGTCGAAAAGACATTGAAATATCTTGATTTTTCGGAAAAAATTATAAATGGACAATTTCGAAAAAGTCTATAAGATATAGCAATCAAGCTCACTTTTGATTAAATGGATACGGCAATAAACAACAAAAAACTGCCGTATTTGAAGTGATGATAATCCTCAAGTGTACGTTGAGACACCGTTACATCCAGAAAAACTGGCTGTTTGGTTGTGCTTTATGGGCTGGTGGAATCATTGGTCCGTACTTCTTTAAAAACGATGCTGCTCATAACGTTACATTCAATGGTAACCGCTATAGAGCTTTTCTGTTCATCAATTGAAAAACCATGATATGCAGGAGCTGTGGTTTCAACAAGACGGCGCAACATGCCACACAGCTCGTGCCACAATTGATTTATTGAAGAAAACGTTTGGTAACCGCATAGTTTTACGTTTCGAACCCTCGAATTGGCCTCCAAGATCGTGCGATGTAACGCTGCTGGACCATTTTCTGTGGGGATATGTGAAGTCGCTAGTCTACGCCGATAAGCCCGAAACGATTGACCACTTGGAGGACAATATTCGCCGCAATATTGCCAGTATACGGCCACAAATGTTGGAGAAAGACATCGAAAATTGGCCCTCCAGATTAGACTATGTATGAGCCAGCCGTGGCCGTCATATGCCAGAAGTCATATTTAAATTATAATGCCAGAAGATTATCTTTCGAATTAATTATGAATTTAAAAAAATCATCTTTGTTTTATTCCATTTTAAAGTTGTATACCTCTATAAAAAAACACCCTGTATATTAGGCTTATTAGAGCTAGTAAGTCTTTAATGTCTGATATTCTTTCCTTACAATGAGAAGGATAGAATAATAAACAGAAAAGAAAAATACTTGTCATAATAAGTTTAACCACAAATGTGGTGGTAATGGTTAATAGACAGTCACTAGAAATAGAGAAAAAGTTCGAAAAGTGAATTTCATCTTAACTTAATAACAACTAAGCAAATTTGATTGGTGTTTTAAACATCTGTCATTTGCTTTGGTTTGGTGAGTTAAATAAGAGATATTTACAATTAACAATACAAGGTACGAGAAATGTTAATGAAGGTCGTAGCTGACCAGAAAATGTACATTCCATTCAGGCTGCTGTCTAATAACTATTTCTGTGTTTTTTCTACACTAAGGACATTATGTAGTTAAAGACGACAGCAATTGTAGTCAAAAAACAAATGAAATCTCAGTTTGAAGAAAGGACGACTAACATTTCATTAAATTCAACTAACATTTGTCATTTGTTTTAACTGTTCAAAAAATTACTAACAATTGTAATAAAAATTGTTTTTTTCAATAACAAAAATAACTGTAAAAAAATTAATGTAAAATATTAAAACAGTCATTTGATGTGGTTTGTTTTTTTAAAAGAACTACCAGATTAGTAAACAATTATATTTGTTCTACAAATGACTGACATTTACATTAAAAATAAATAAGCTGTATAAGTTCCCTGAGTGCATTATTCAAGGTAAATTATCACAAATAAATGACAAGTGATCTTTGTTTAGCCGCACGAAAATAACATCTCACATACAATTTATAGAACAACAACACAAAACTTCACATTAAAAAAAAATATTTAAAAAAACTACTCAATCAAAAAAATGTTTTAATGCGATTTTCGGTTTCAGATGGACTAACTCGGAAGATTATATAGAAATAGTTGCACGTTATTACAAGGGAGTTGGCTCAATTGACTTCTGAGGAGCTCATATATGTATCCATTTATGGACATGTATGAACGCATTCATGCTCATAAATGATGACATTCGAGATCACACATATTGATATACCACCATACATGGTGCATATATGTTGCTTTCGAAGCCAACTGTCCAGCAAAGTGAAAAGTATATCGCTATAAAAGACTAATAAAAATGGAATAACTTTTTTAAATTTTATAAAAATGGGCGAAATACCGAAAGATTTTGCAATAATTTCCAGTAAAACTATTTTAAATAAATAAAACATTTATGGTCTTCAAAGCTTAGTAACATCATGCTGCTTGTTAGGAAACGATCCTAGCCACGTGTTTGAATACTAAGAAGACAATAATGGAGCAAACTTGATGATTAATAGATTTTTTGTTAAAGCTCTGCCTATTATGGCGGCTCTAGCTTTTCTAAAACTTTGGGTTCTGATGAGATCTTTATACAGATCGAAAGACTCGTATCAACCTAGCTAATATGTATTTTAATCGAAAATAATATTATTTATTATTACACTGTGTGTAATTTTTTAAGTCATGGCAAAATAACCATATACGGACACCACTACGTGATAACAGACTAAAAAAAAAGACCCGTGTCTCCCAATTTTCCCAAAGTCATCTCCTCTTTTGTTTATGGGCCGCCAAAGATTTGGGGGCCTCGGTATCATTTTCGCAAAAAAGTGATCATTTTCTCAGGCTCATATCTTGCAAACCAAAAATTGCGAACATATAAAATCAAAAAAACTTCACCTTCCAGATCAAAATCGCAAAAAAACTTAAAAAAATTCGATTTTTTTACCTTTTTTTCCAAGTGTTACCATTCACGAAATAAGCACTAGTTGAAAAAAAACGTTAGATGGCGGACCCTTTAGTTTTGGAGAAATTATTCGTTGAATATTGTCCTGAATATATATTTAAATATTTGGTGTTATATCTATGTTAAGCTACCTAGGCGTATGAGCAATAAATAATACGTATAATACAATTACACAGATAAATATTGAAATATATGTGTTATATGAAGATAATATGAGTTACACTATTCAATTTTTTAGATCGATAAAAAAAATCAGAGCAAAATTTGGCCGATTTCTAAATAAATTGAGTTTTGGAAAAATCTGTAAATTCTGAACTAGTTTTGAGTTCTAACATTTTCCGAATTCAGTTAAAAGAAAAGAAACAAAAAATTGTTCCATATTCTTTTCGTTTCTTATAGGAGAGCAGATGGTTGGTTGGTTGGTTGGTTTAAGTGGCAGCTCACGCTACTCGTGAGCATCAAGTAGAGTCAAAAAGCGACTCCGTTTTGAAGATACCACACTACCCGTAAGGAACTAGTATCCGGAGTACTAGACCCACCCCGTTCGGTTAAGATAACGTATGAGATCACCGAATCCCACACGTGATATTACCGAGAGGTCGTCCAGTATATGGTCACCCAAGATCCGGAGTCGAAAATTCTGCAGCTCCGGACAATCGCAGAGAAGATGCTCCACAGACTCCTCCTCGCCCGGTATGCCGCAGCTGCGACAATGCGAACCGCGTACAATCCCAAGTCTAATGCCATGCCTACCAATCAGCCAGTGACCGGTCAGAACAGCCGTCAGCCTCGAGACATCCCTCCTGCTCCTGCTCAGGAGAGAGTTTGTACGCCCTAGGTCGTAGTTGGGCCACGTAAGTCTCGCGGTCCTACAGGTATCCAAATTATGCCACCAGTCCCCCGCCCTGCGAAAATAGTGCCGGAAAATGTACTCCTTAGGAGAGCAGATACTATTAGTTTGGCATTGCAGCGACATAGTTTTTACTGTAGCGGGGCAGTTGGCTTGGAAAGCTACATAAGTGTTGCTTAAATGTGATCATGCATGTAAACATTCCCTTAATTTTCGTTAATGTGCACATATTGCTCATTTATTTAAAAACTGTCATAAGTTAATGATTTATTAGTTATATCATGCTTCATATTATGTAAAAATTTCATATTTATATCTTGTATACTTTTCGAGTTAAAAGAGAATATATATTCTCTTTTCTGGATAGAGGGTGCAAAGACAATATACTTTATAGATGGGGTATCTTAACAATTAGCGAACTTGCACCCAACTCTCACTAAGGGAGAAATGCATTAAAAACCCAATTTATAAAAAACGTGACCAATTACATTGAGAACTTTAAACGCGTTTTCTGTAACTAGTGTTTTTTGAGTTCTGTCAGCCTTTTAGTAAATCATGTGTGGAAATGTATGGGCATGTATGATTATACAGTTAAATATTACCTCAATTTTCGTTAATGCATACACATGAACATATATGGTCGCTCATATGAACACATGTGAAACATTTATGAACACGTACGAATCATGTATTTACGTATGTGGATATGTGCTCATTTATGGATATATGTTGACTTTTAACAGGGTAGATAAATATTAGCGCAAAGCCAAAAAATCAATATTTAAGTTTAAATGCAAGGATATATGTTATCTTTTCTAAAGGCAAAAACGAGATCATATATTATGAATGTCCTTAATAAGTAGATTGCAAAACTATAACAAAATGGATATTTCAATGATCTCGTTTTTAGAAAAAAAGTACGAAAAAAAAATTTATTTTTTTTTTGGAAACTTGAAAAGCAACTAATAATTTAAAATCCACTATTTAGTTTTTAAATTTCGATTGCAGATTCTTATTTTTCATTAAAAATTAGACTTTTTATCATATACGATGTCCACATTGTTACTTACAGCTTTTCAGAAATTTTTTAATTTCAGCAAAAATATATATTTTTACGTATAATTTTTAAAAAACCTCGAATAACTTAAAAGTTATTAAAGTTTTTTTAAAAATTGGTCTCATATTGCTTTACTGCACATTATTTTAGACAAGATTATAAGATATACTGAGTAGGTTGAGAAAGAATTCAATTTAAAGTCAAGCTTAAATTTGTAAGATTTTCTTGTAAAGTTTAAAGTTAAATTTTTCTGGGACTTCTAAACAGACATGGGTGGTGTCAATTACATTTCACAATCATTTACTTGTGAAATTTTTCAATATCATGAATAATGCTCACACTTGTAGGCCTAATAGATTCCTTAGAAAATTTGTCAAATTTTAAAAACCAAACATGGGGATTACTAACAACATCTGGGTATTTAATTACAGGGAAATTACTCAATTACACCCAATTACATGTAATTAGACGCAAAAAAGTAATTAGATTGTAATTAATACACATATGTTGGTATTATGTTCCATGTCTAATATTGTCAAAATTGAAAATGTTCCAAGGAATCCTTTAAGCCAAAAAGTGTGAGCGTAGGTCTGATATTATTAAGTATATGACATATTTTACAAGTGAATGATTGTGAAATGTAATTAATGCGCCCATGTCTACCTTTAAATGTTAACGAATTTAGCTGAAACTTGTGACATATAGTTTTTAGTCATTTAGGTATAGGAGCAACATTGGGGAGATCGCAAATTTTAATAATCATCTTGTTTTGGACCACTCTAGGGTACATTTCACTCATATAAAAATCTGTAAAAAAAAATATATTTACACTTATTATATAAAATATTTAGTATTTATAGACACGCTTTTAAAATTTATATAAAAATGTCTTCTAACCCATTAAATCAATTCATTGATTTCGTTTTTATTTTGCTTTTTCTTCAAATTTTCAAAGTGTACTTGTATACACATTTTTCATCTTTTAGTCACATAAACCAAGCAACACATTTTAATTGAATCTACTTACAAGGGAGGTATACCGACCCGGAGCGGCAGATCTTAATGAACTTCCGGTATGTTGTAGAGAATAAACATTTAAGTAGTGTCTTTCTATCCACCTCAGTCTCTCTCAATCTGCCCTCTTTTTATTTGTTCGTAAACTCGCACCAAACAAATAAACACATGTTCAGAAATTTAATAGTTTGAATTAATTAGTATCACGTTTTTGAATAAGAATTTAATAAAATGTTTATTTATTTAAAATTCCAACGATAAAATAAGCAAAATAAAATTAAAATACATTCAATTTTAATAGGAAATAACAAAATATAGGGAAAAGTGAGTGTTTTAAGCAACAAGTTTGTATCAACATGTTTCAATTATTTTTTAGAGTAAACAAAATGTTTTCATTACCTTGCCCGAGTTCAGTTGGTAAGCATAAAAAACGCTGTGTACGGTACCCAGACAAAAATAACCTGGATTTGGTAAGCAGTAACTACATTTTCTGCTTCCAAAATAGCGCTTCAACGCCTTGCATACTATAAAGCAGTTACGGAAGGTATTCTGTAGTGCTTCCCAAAATGCCAATGAAGCAATAAAGAATGCATACTATGAAGCAATAATGTTGTCAACATACAAAAAAAGCGCTTCTTATTGCCTAAGAAGGCACGAATTTAAGTTAGTAGACAAGTTAGTAAAACGTCTTGTAAATCAGGTATACCATTTTTTAGCAAAATTTTTTGCTAAACCGTGTTTTCAGCTAAAATTTTTGTTATACTTATTCAGCACTTAACTGTTTTATACTAATGCTTTACTAATATTATACTGTTTTACTAATTAATTTTGCTAAAAAAAATTGTGCTGATAATAGTGTGGACGACAACCAGATTGAAAGATATACTCAAGAATGTCAAGATGTAGTAGAGAAGAGGAAAATGATACTAAAAAGTACAACTCTAATAAGACATATAAAAAAATCAACCATGGAAGACTTTTGTATCTGTTTTTCATACATAAAACAAATTGAGGATTAAAACAACTTAAATTAGGCGTTGTCACCGGATTGTGAAAATAATTGTCTTTTAATTAAATAAAAGACCAAATAAATAATTTAAATTTAATATGTATTTCTAAACTAAATGTTTATAGATTGATAATCTAGTGTGGTCAAATTGTAAACAAACATATACAGACATGTAGACAGAGTAAAGCGAAAGACAAAGACACACATCTTAGGTAGATTTTTATGGTTCCTTTTTCTTATTGCAAAAAAAGGGTTGTTTTTTCGTGTCGTTTGTTTTTGTTTATTTTTTCGTTTCGTTTCTATAATTATCTTAGGCAGTTGCGTCCTTTAAAAGAAAGCATCATTTAGACAACCATTGATGTAAGTAGTTGAAAGAATATTTTGTTATGTTATATATATTTATTTCTATATATTTTCAGATATTAAATTAATTCATGTCGTCAAGGTGGGAAAATGAAAATGTTTATATATCGTAATTATTGTAAGTTATTTTTAAAAGAATCACAAAAATATGTTTTATGATTTTCAGCAAATAAATTAACTAAATTACATTTTTCTATACATTTTTTGCGTTTTTTCAGTCTACTAAAATTCAGTAAAAAATTTATTAATTTTTAGCAAGGCTTTTGTATTTCTAATCTACTAACTGTTAGCAAAACTTCTACTAATTTTGTTGCTAAAAATCAGCTCGCTGATTTTCAGCAAAAGATTTTGCTGACATAAGCAATTTTTTTGCAAGCACCCTCCTGACTAAAATTTTGCTGACTCAGCAACATTTTTTGCTGACTTTAAGTGGGACATCGCGAACAGAAAGCATGCTTTCTGGATATGCTTTGGAAACGCTTCGTAATTAAATAATGTCTACCGGAAGCGCTTCTGGGTAAGCACTATTTTTTGCTGGGTAGCTTTTGTATTTTTATATACTCTTTGAAGGGACCCGTGTTTTTTTTTTAGCGGACCAATCTTGTGTTTATTAGTTACTAATTGGTGTCACAAATTTTACGATTTATTTCGTTCTATTTGAAGTAACTATAGAAAAATTTGGCATCAAATTCGTTTTTTAAAAAAACATTCAGTGGTGTACAAATTATGCCCAAAGAATTTCAAATATTTTTGTTATTAAAAAAATTGTGCTTTGGGTAACATTAAATCTGGCGTTTTATTAGGTAATGTTCGTTATATTAGGCTAATGCATAGCAATGTCTATTTAATTTAATCGAGAAGGTGTCTAAGCTTTATCCAAAATTTGAAACTGTTCGGTCTCGTTATTGCTCCTTTAAAACATATCCCGTACTTCATTAAAATCTGTGATCTTGGGTCGGGATACCTCCCTTGTTAGCACACATTTACAAAAAAAAAAAAACACATACACACTTGAATGTAGACAAACATACATCATCATCATACATTTGAACACACAACAAATACATTCACATGGAAGGATTACAGCTGGAGCACAAAAACTTTTTTATCCTTTTAATGGTGAGAAAAAGTTGACGGAATATAAGTTAAAATAGATAAAAAAAATAAAACAATTTTCGTTTTTTTTTCTTTTTCGTCAACATAATCTACCGGTCATTGACACATGTTGAAATAAAAGCTTGTAAATTTGTCTAACCTAAATTATATACACTTCAAATTGCTTAGATTAGTGTGATTTAATGGAAAATGTGATGCAGTGTGATGGAACAATATGATAACGCCTTTGATTTTGTCATTACTTGATACTTCGTCTAAAGTAAAGTGTATTATAAAAAGACAAGCACAAAGTACTAACACTAATTCTACATTAAGAGCACGATTAACATTATCATTATTATCATGAGGCCAATATAGTAAAGGGTGTTATTTATACAGGTATAGAACTTTAAGTAGGCAACACTTTTTTAACTGGCGGACATTTTGTTAGCTGTCAAGTGATTTTTGTTTAGTTTGGTATGGCATTTCAACATGAATAGACTGACGCCTGAACAACACTTCCATATTTTACAAATTTATTTTGAAAATCATGGTTGTGTTCGAAATACTAGTACGTATCGCGCACTACGTCCATTTTACGGTCATCATAATCGTCGATAAGAGCAATTAATTCTATTAACTATGGAACGTTTTCTCACCACGTTAACTCTAAATGACAATATGCATCCACAGATACGTCGTACAGTGCGTACAGAAGAAGTCATTGCTGCTGTAGAGCGTAGCGTAGAGGAAGACCCCAGTCAGTCTATCTGCCATCGTGCACAGGAATTGGACATGTGTCTATCCACTTTATGGAAGTTTTTGCGTAAAGATATTGGTTTGCGTGCTTACAAAATCTAACTCGTGCAACAATTGAAGCCACACGATCACCTAGCCAGGCGTAGAATGGGGTGAATGGGTACAAAACAAGATTGCCGTTGATCCCGATTTTCATAAACGAATTCTGTTTAGCGATGATGCTCACTTTGTTTTAAATGGATATGTCAATAAACAAAACTGCCTTAATTGGAGTGATGATAATCCTCAAGTGTATGTTGAGACACCGTTGCATCCAGAAAAACTGACTGTTTGGTCTGTTTTATGGGCTGGTGGAATCATTGGTCCGTACTTCTTTAAAAACGATGCTGGTCAGAACGTTACAGTCAATGGTGACCGTTACAGAGCCATGATTACTGACTTCAATTGAACAACCATGATGAGCAGGAGCTCAACAAGACTGCGCAACATGTCACACAGCTCGTGCCACAATTGATTTATTGAAGGAAACATTTGGTAACCGCATAGTTTTACGTTTCGGATCCGTGAATTCGTGCGAATTACTATTTTCTGTACGGACATTTAAAGACACTAGTCTACGCCGATAAGCCCGAAACGATTGACCACTTGGAGGGCAACATTCGCCGCGTTATTGCCAATATACGGTCACAAATGTTGGAAAAATTCATTGAAAATTGGACCTCCAGATTAGACTACGTCCGAGTCAGCCGTGGCGGTCATATGCCAGAAGTCATATTTAAATTATAATGCCAGAAGATTATCTTTCGAATAAAGTAAATTTCATGTCAATTTAAAAATTCATCTCTGTTTTATTCCATTTCAAAGTTATATACCTCTATAAAAACCACCCTCTATATACATAATTTTTCCATTTCTTGTTTTTTTTTTGTAAAATATTCTTGGGTTTTTAAATGCCGCAGCAATTTTTTTTTTAAGGAGGAAGAATTTTTAATTTAGTTATATTTTAAGTCACACGGGTGACTGCTTTCTATTACCCGAACTCCTCCATGACAATTAAAAAACTTGTCAAATGTTATTGAAAATATTCCGACATTCCACTCAAAGAATTGTATCTCATTTAAGAAAACCCATAACGAGAAGGGCGCCACGATTTACGATGTTTGATGAAAATCGTTATTTTTCGATCATATGCATCATTACTCAAAATTTCATTACACTAGGATGTGCCGTTAAGAAGAAGTAAGTGCCAATTCCTATAGGACAAACTACAGTTTGTTTACATATTTCCTGACAGCAAAGTGTCGCTTACTCATGACGATTTATTATCATTTTGACGATTTTCATACCGAAAATAACTAAATGACGATTGGACGATTTTTGCTTCCAAAATGACGATTTTTGAAAAAAAGCTTAATATGTCAGTAAAACATATTTATTTGAGATTCTTAAAAAATCGCCGGATATATATTTGGATTTATATTATTAAATTAAACTTTAACTTTATTTTTATTTTTTATTGAAGTCTGACATTTAAAAATGTTCTAATTTTTGCATTAAAAACACAAAAATTGTTTTCTCGGACTTTCTATATTTTCATATATTTAATTAGAATATTAGTCTACCTCAAGTGCAAAATTGTAATATGAAATTGTCATGTTAAATTTTTCATCATAAATTTTTGTAACATCCACAGTTTTCTGCCTGGGTACATTTTCAAAAAATTTACAAATTTTGTATAAGAAAAATTGTACTATGTAGTAAAATGTTGTTTACAGAATTGTCTGGGTGTTATTAACAGTTTAAGTGATAAATTGATATCATTGTAACCATAGAAATATGTCAAAAATCGTGCTATATTCCAACGACAGTACGCTGGCACTTAAAATTTGAATTACTTTACTTTATTTTTTTGTTTTATTAATACGTTAAACGACTTTTAACAAATTAACAAATTTTTTATTTTGACGATTTTTCAAAATATGATGACGATTTTGACGATTTTTTCTACAACATTTGACGATTTGATGCTTAACAAACCAGGCAATACTGCGCTTACGTCTCTTTTTCTTTACGGAATATTTGTTGCTTTTCAAAAAGTTTGATCATCTTCACGATAGACAATACACTTGTTTCATTGGCATCACCCAAATCTTTAGTTGTCTGCAATATAAAATGGCTTAACTCAAAACAAGACATTACCCAGGAAAAAATTTAAACCAGAATGCATGAACTCAGTAACAAAGTAATTATTTACTTAAAAGAAAATAACAATGTTATTAACTTATATGTATAACTTTTTGTACTCAAGAAGTTATCAAATACTTTTTTTTTAATAAAAGGACGTTATTGGAAGTAGTTCCTAATATTGAAAAAAGAAGTTGTAAAGTTTTAAAGAATTTATCTCATATATTTTTTCAAACAAATTTTTATTTGCATGAAAATAATACTAAAAACAGAAATTGCATGTTGCCTAAATTTTGTTAAACTGTGGTTAGGTATAAATTAGGGAAGCTCACTTGAGCAGAAAATCGTGAGTGGAAGTTGAAATTACTGACGTTATCGTGAGTGAGTGTAAAAAAAATTTTCGAGGGTGATTGTGCGTGAGTCATATTTTTGTTTTTCAATTTTGAATTGTTCTTTTTTTTTGAAAAATTTATATTTTCGTGGTTTATAGCTCCAAAATTATGACAAACCCATGTTATCATAACAATTCGATGTTTCACTTTTAAGGATTTTATTTCCGTATGAGTTTTGATCGTTATATTTGAGTGACCTAGGAGAATCACGTGTGAGTAAAAGTTGAATTTACTTATTTAACTACTTCTTTTTTTTTAAATGTAAGTACTTCTTATTTTTTCTAGGGAACTATTTACTTATTTTTTTTTTGTGTAAGTACTTTGTAGTTTTACAATGGAACTATTTCTTTATTAAAAAATGAATGTAGTTCTTAAAAATATAAAGTAAATGGTTCTTCGGTAAAAAAAATAATCAATTCTAAAGAATCAATTATTTTAGTCTCACGCCCTGTTAAAAGAATCGAGTAGTAAGGAATGCGTTCTGCCCAAAATGCTTGATTACAAACCCGCTTATCTTTTTGGAAATTTTTTGCTGGGTACATACAACAGACAAAATCAACTCTATGAGAATCTTTTTGTCTGACTTAGTGTATAAGCTGCCTGATCAGGTAACCTTAATTATAAAATCACACTATTTGAAAAACAACAATTTTACATGTCTACATACGTTGTATGTCAGTACATGTATATGTGCTTGTTGTATTACAAATTTGTGAAAACAAAATATATCCCAACAAACGGTGTTTGTTGAGATGAGTCGTGGTATGCTAATTGTTCAAAAATGTTCTCACTTTTGTATTAAAAATACAAAAATTGTTTTTTCGGACTTTCAATATTTTCATATATTTAGTTAGAATATTGATCTACGAGTCCTTCAAGTCCAAATTGTCATATTCGATTTAATTTGTTGCTTATCTCACATTTATTAATAGGAAATAAAACTTTGCAAAAATGCAAATATTAGAATTAAATGAAACTAAAATCTGCAAAACAGATTTATTTATTTTATAAATAAAATAATAATATATAAATTAAATTAAGCTGAATCCAGCTTAATTTAATTTCTGTGTTTTCATTTTTATAAAAGTATTTTTTTTTAATTTTTATAAATACTTAATTAGTGTAAGATTTAAATAAAAATAAAATATTTTTTAAATTAGTTACAAACAGACCTCGAGATCGAATATTCTTATTTATAAAAATGGAAAGTCTTATAAATACAACTTTAAATGACGAAAAATAAATCCGGTACTTAAAAAACAGGCCTAATATTATTAGTTAAATGTTTCAAAGTAAAACTTAAAATACATCGATTAATCGAGTAACGGTAAACCGATTGAATACCCTAATACGCATTCATTAAAATTTTCTCAAATTTTGCATCCCAAATTTACATGCATGTTTGGGTTACCATATGGTAACTGCAGAGTGTTTTGGGTTAAAGTTGGAGTTAAAAACAAACTAAATATTATGAAAATGAAAATTTATTCAAGTTCGAGATCATACTCTATATTTCTTTACTAGGATATTGTCCTAACAAATAATCTATAGAGTTTTTTGTTTTCAATTTATTAATTGACTACTTTCAAGAATTTGTTGATGGTTCCATTTCGGGGATTTTCTAGGTCCCCATCATCAGAACAAGTTTAGAAAGCAGTGGCAACCTCATTCACAAACTCAAACACTTATATATCCTTTTGTTAAAACAAATGAGAATTAAGTTGAGAATGAAAATAAAATTTCCACTATCAATTTTCATAACAGAATTATAGGTCGAAAAAACTAAGTTTTTATTTTTTTTTTAAATAATAATTATAACAAACCTTTCAAACTAAATATTTTTAATTGGAAAATGTGCAAAAAAATGTTGAACTGGAATAAGGAAAAAATACTGTAAAACACTTAAAAAATTATAAACGTTGATAAAAAAAATATGCATGTACTTTAAGAGATAACCCACATGAGTTGTGCGCCCCGGTAGGCTAGTTGGTAGCGTGCTGGCTTATCTGTGCGGGAGTCGTGGGTTCGATTCCCACCAGAGGCACTGGTCTGTTTTCGCTACAACGCGCCGAAGGCCATAGTAGCTAGTGCTCGGTTAGGGTAATAGTATATAATTTGTAATTATATGATTATTAATTAATAAAAAAAAAAACCCACATGAGTAAGCGTATTTATTGGTGGAAATTACAAGCAGATTACAGAAATGTCTTAAAATCTGATGAATTTTGTAGACCTTTCTTTAAAACCAAAATATTGACGAAACACCCCACTGTGCATTCCTGATAAAAATATTAATATGTTAACACTGTAATTTAATGTCTGTAAATTACAATTTCTATCATCTTTCTTTATATATTTTACATTTTAAAGAAATCCAACGTCAAGATGATTTTTTTTTTGTTCATTAAGTTATACATAAATTTAAATATTAAATTTTTTTTAATACAAATTTATCTATTGCAGTCAGTCACCGTTTTTGGCATTACCCAGCCATGACTTTATAATATACTTAAAAACTATAGTTACTATAATCATACAAACATTAATGCAACCATACATGGGAATTTTTCATTCCCATTGAAATTTAATTTCCATTAGTTGACACCAATGATACTAATGATATAATGAAATATTTTCCATCATGTGCGCCCCGGTAGGCTAGTTGGTAGCGTGCTGGCTTATCAGTGCGGGGGTCGTGGGTTCAATTCCCACCAGAGGTACTGGTCTGTTTTCGCTACAACGCGCCGAAGGCCATATTGGCTAGTGCTCGGTTAGGGTAATAAAGTATATAATTTGTAATTATATGATTATTAATTAATAAAAAAAAATTTTTCCATTAGAAAAATCATTATTAATGATAATGAAATCACACTACTGAATAAAAAGGAATTACAATTGATGAAAAAAAGCATTTGTTTACAAAAAAAACCTGGGTAGGAAATAGGGCTGGAAAGTACAAAAACGTAATTTTTTTTAAGATATTTTTTGTTTTTGAATTCGAAGTGATATGGACTATAAACAAGAAATGACTGCAATTGGGGTGCTTAATATAGAGAACGAAATTTAATGGAACGGAGAATAAGTGGAATTTAAGAACTAAACATGAAGAACGATATGGAGCAGGAACATTAGTTACAGGTAGTGAAATTTTATTGAACTGGGAAAAGAACTTTGTTTTATCGGAGTAACTAAATTTATATTACAAGTAAAAAATATTAAATAAATCACCCTGTGGCCGCTTTGTAAAAAGCAGAATCCTCGGGATCATTTCCGGACCTAGCCTATTTGTATTATTAGTGTGTATTATTATTAGTGTGTCCGTATGTACTATCTCGTTTTATTTCGGAGATACCGGTCATTTAAAAAACGAAATTTTATAAAATGGATAGTAAAGGGTGATTATTTCTTTTTGACAACACTGTTTTTGTCAGCTCAGCTGTTTTCGTATAACTTGTTACTGTTAAACATGTTCAGTTTGGTCTATAATTTAACCATGAATCGACTTATGCATCGTGCACTTCTTTCAATTTATGGCCAGTTTGGGAGACCTTCTAAGGCGGCTATTCGGAATCTTGTGACTAAATTTAGCACCAAATTTACATTTTTAGACATTAAACCACCAACACGCATACGTAGAGTGCGGACAGAGGAAAATATCGCAGGTGTATCCGCCAGTGTTGTTGATGACCGTGAATTACCGATTCGGCGCAGCAATCTGTTACTACACTACGTGGAAAATATTGCGGAAGTATTTTCAAATACAGCTGGTGCAAGAATTGAAGCCACACGTCCTACCATAACGGCTAACTTTTGGCAAATGGCCGCTGGCTAAATTGGATGAATCTCTACTTTTTTATCGGAAAATTGTGTTCAGCGGCGAAGCTCATTTCTGGTTGATTAGATACGTGAACAACCAAAATTGCCGTATTTGGTGTGAAGAGCAGCCAGAAGCATTGCAAGAACTGCCAATGCATAGCGAAAAATCCACCGTTTGGTGTGGATCATTGGACCGTACTTTTTCAAAGACGACGAAGGCAGGAACGTTACTGTGAATGGCGAGCGCTACCGTGCAATGATTGCAAATTAGTTTTGCCCAAAATGGAAGAGCACGCGAAACAATGGCCCAGTTGAGAGGCGAGTTCTGTTAACAGTTTATTTCACGTTTGGGTCCGGTCAATTGGCCGCCTAGAACGTGCGATTTAACTATTTAGATTTATACTATTTTTTGAGGGGCTATGTTATGGCTCATGTCTATAGGGACAAGCCCGCAGCGGTTGACCACTGGAAGCCAATATTGAAGAATTTATTTGTGAGATACCGGCCGATATGTTGGGGAGAGTATGTCAAAATTGGACCCAGCGTATGAACCATTTGAGGCGTAGCCGCGGTCAACATTTACATGAAATCATCTTTAAACATTGAATTATATAGATCGTTCTATCGACTCAAATAAAGATTTAATACATTTCTCTAAATGTTATTTGTTTTTTTTTTTTTAATCAAATACGAAATCTCTTAAAAAGTCACCTTTTAATTTGAAATCTTAGCGAAATATCACAAAACGGACAAAAATAGTTATTGCAAAACTTGACGTACGGAACACGTACCGATTATACAATTGTGTTAAGTGTTCCAATTCCATCCTATCCATGTTCCATTCCATATCGTTTCATTTTAAACCAATGTGCCATTCTATTATCGAAGACTTTAAATTTGTATTTTAACTTATATATCTAAAGTGCACTGTTTTTTTATATGAAATTATATGAAAGTTTATTGGCAAATAAGGCAACCTGTTATTCTTTCAAGAAAAATTAATCCCTTGTCATCCTGCCCAGACAAAGGATTATTACCCCTGAGGAGCAAAAATGTTGTCCGTTTTGTGTTTAGTGTTCCAATTTCACTCGTTACTACTCGTTCTACTTTACTTGGTTACAAACCAGACTGAAAATTAATATCTATATAATTTGAGAAATTTGGGCCTCATTAATTATTTAAAATAAGCATCACTTCATTAGTTCATTTAATTCATTAGTCACATGTATGAATACAACTGCATATGTACATATGTATTAACATGTATCTACTTTTATATCTGTATATTATAATAGAGTTACACATACTTAGTTATGTATAATACTTATGCCTGTATGTAGAATATGGTGCACGTATTTTTACCACAAATCCACAAATCCCAACGAGTATTGACATAATTTTACAATACGAAGTCCATAAACACATACACGGCCATTGTAAATGCATTAGGGTGATAACTGTTGGTGTGTTTGTGGATTGTCCATTCTATAATATAATCTCATTGGTTTTATGATCACTGAACCTGATGTTAGGATAATTCAGGATCATATTATGATTAAGCACCATACTATAATAGTAACGTATTCGCGATCATAATATGATGCTCTAAAACATATTTTTCATCTCTGTGTAGATTCTTAATTTTCCATTCATTCGGTAGGTTTTTGTACCAAAAATTACCCATAAACACGATTTTTATTTCACGTGGTAATATATACAAATTTAGCAAAATAGCAGGGATGGCAAGCAATAACGCTAAAATACCTTTTCCGTTTCAAAACCCCTTTCAACTGACTATCGTTATCCCTTAAATAACGCAACCGATATAATTGAAATATTATTATACATAAAATACCGTTACCAAAATAACTAAAATAAAATAACCGTTACCGAAATATTCTATCAAGATAAAAAAATAATCGCTGCAAATAGATGTATTTTCTCGAAGTTTGATAATAAACTAAGGAGTCATTGCAATTCGGGCACAATTGTGATAAAAATATCAGCGTTTCATTGAAATTACCTGAATAACGTTACTCTTAAAATGTCGTTACCGAAATAACGTAAAAAATTCTATTCTTAAAATAACGTTACCGAAATAACTAAAATATCGTTTACGCTAAAAAAAACCGTTACCAAAATAACTGAAATATCGTTACCCCGAAAAAACCGCTGCCGAAATAAAAGGAAATACCGTTACCCTTACAGACAACCGAATCGAATCGATTACCATCTATAAAACAATTGTATTACCCTACTATGCATATATGTGTGGTTGTGTTACATAAACTCTGAAGCACATTAAAAATTTTTCGTAAACTATCGAAAAAGATTATCGTTTACACTTTTGCAACCCCATTACCCTAAAGTATAGTATATACACTCAAAGAAATAAACCTGTAAAATGGCAGAAAAAGCCAATAAAATGAGTTAAAAATTACGTTGCAGAAAAAACTGCTAAAATTGCTACTGGTCGACAAAAAAAAAAACCTTTTCTTGAGTATCTGTTTTAATGCAGAAATTCTGATTCTAAACATCGAAAAACACCAAAATATGCATTCCTAGCTTTTAAAGTTTGCTTTTTTACTGATTTACATTTTATATTGAGGATTTCATCGCAAGTGACCGAACTTTTGAAACTGATGTCCTGGGATCAGGATGAACTTGCACCAATTTGATTTATATTGGGTAGTAGTTATGACACAAAAGTTCAGCGGGATCGGTCATGGACTCTTCATGAAGACATTGCACGGTTTTTTGTTTAACAAAAATCAAATGATCTTGAAGTTGATTATTCTTGCTCACATCATAATTCAAAACTGTTAACTCTACAAAATTTTACTTCTATTCGAGTTAAATTTTAGGTGACTAAAAATATCTAATAAAATTTGCAAAAACGTTAACTAATATTTTTAGACTAAAAACAAAACAAAAACTCTACACTCAGGGAACTTCTGCTTTAAAAATATTTAGTTGTTTTGGGTTGTAATACAGTTTCAGTCATTTGTAGAACAAATTATATTTTTTTCTAGCCTTGTAGTTCATTTAATAAAACAAACCACATCAAATGACTGTTTTATGATTTTACATTAATTTTTTAGATTAGTTTTTTTAAAATAAATATTTGTTTATTTTTTACTTAAATTAACCACATATAATTTTTACTACAATTGTGGCTCATGTTTTGAACATTAAAAATCAAATGACAATGTCAGTTGAATTTACTGAAATGGAAGTCGTTATTTCTTTAATTGAAATTTCATTTGTTTTTAACTACATTTGCAGTGGTCTTTACCTACATAACATTCTAATTGTACTACCAAAAAAATGTTAGCTTTGTCAAATTTATAACAGTATAATTTGCTAAAATCAGCAAAAACTTTTCATAAAAAAATTTTATGCTGCTATATTCAGAAAGGCAGTCAGTTTTCAGATTGAAAATCAAATCTTAAAAAAAAATTCCCATTTTTTCCTTGTCTACTAATACTCAGCAACTTTGCTGATTTTAGCAGATTAATATGTTACTTTGAATTTACTAAAACTTAACTCAAATATAACTAAATACTTGGACATCCAACAGATTTATTTTCGCCATTCTTATCTTACTAACAACTTTTTTTCTGATTTTAGCTAATCAATTTGTTACTTTGAACTTACTAAAATTTAACTCAAATATAACTAAATATTTGCACTTCCAACAGATTTCTTTACGCTATTCTTATCTTACTAACAACTTTTTTTTGTTGATTTTAGCAGAATAATATGTTACTTTCAATTTACTAAAATTTAACTCAAATATAACTAAATACTAGTACATTAGGGTTTAGCGATTAGTATGGAAGGAAACAAATTTTGATGGGAGCTTCGCGTTTCTGATCTTGGGATTGTACTGAGCAAAAAACTCCACTACCATACGTCTACGGTGAAAATCGAGCTTCTAGATTTTGACTTTACGGCAAAAAAGCCCTAGTTTGAAATTAAAAATTAACTCCTTATGTGATTAATGCATTAATCTGCTAGAGAATCTTCCAAAGAAGAGATTGATACCATAATCTTGGATAAGCTCCTCCTACTTCCTGAGATATGTCCATCCCACACATTGTTACTTTCACAAAATACTGCAAAAACAAACCCTATTTTGAAATCAAAAATTAACCCCTTAAACCCCTTAAACCCCACCCACGAATATGATTGATGCATTAATCTGCTAGAGAATCTTCCAAAGAAGAGATTGATACCATAATCTTGGATAAGCTCCTCCTACTTCCTGAGATATGTCCATCCCACACATTGTTACTTTCACAAAATACGGCTAAAAAGTCAAAATCTGGAAGCTCGATTTTCACCGTAGACGTATTGTCTAGTGGACTTTTTTTGTCAGTACAATCCCAAGAATCAGAAACGCGAAGCCCCCATTAAGATGTTCAAATCGCCCCACCCTATTGTACATCCAACAGATTTATTTTCGCCATTCTTATCTTACTAACAACTTTTTTTTTTGCTGATTTTAGCAGATCAATTTGTTACTTTCAATTTACTAAAATTTAACTAAAATATAACTAAATATGTGTAGATCCAACAGATTTATTTACACTATTCTTATCTTATTAACAACTTTTTTTTTTGCTGATTTAAGCAGATCAATTTGTTACTTTTAATTTACTAAAATCTAACTAAAAAATATAACTAAATATTTGTACATCCAACAGATTTATTTACGATATTCTTATTTTACTACTATTTAGCAAAAACAAAATTCTGCTTAATTTAACAGTTTTTCCTGCAACATAATTTTTAACTAATTTTTAGTAGTTTTAACAATAATGTTTACTAATTTTTTTGCTATCAGTGTATGTAATGGTTGGACCAAGCGAACCAAGCAAAAATGCTTACATATAAACGGCATGAAACGGAACAAAACGTACTACTTACTGCTGCCACTGCCGTTGTTGGTTGGTTCGTTGGTCACTTGGCATACACAGCAATAAATTTATCACACTCAAACTAAAAATGAACCAAAACCTTCGAAAAGTGAGAAGAGAAAAAAAAATAAAAAATAAATTGTAACGGAAATAATCTAGAGGGAATTTATAGAGGAAGCGACACATGGCACGATCACGTTGTCACACGAGTACGAAAAGTAGAAAACAAATTTTATAAAATAAATAAAAAACTTTGTATGCCAAAAGGGGTTTAAGTGAAAATTTATTGCATTATTATTATTAACTAAACCAAAGACGAGGAAGAAAAGTTAACAAACGGAAAGCACTACTAAATAGTTCGTTCTTGCTGCTGTCGTACAATATTTAACTCACAAAAGTTCATTTCTTTACTGTTACAATTTGGCCAGTCACATAATAGTTATGTGTGTGTGTGTGTGTGTGCCTGTGCACTTGTGTGTGTGTAATCTAATATAAAATTTTTAAGTTAAAGTTATAAAATAATTTTTTTCTGACTTACCGGCGTTGAATAAGGATGAGCCGTTAAACGTATACCATCTGCCTCTAAATGTCTTTTAATCACAGATTCTAATTCTTTCATTGTTGTCGGTGTATCACATTCAGCGGCTAAAATTTCATTACTACTACTCAATGCTTTGGGATCATTGATCATTACATATACCAGTGCGGCACCCTTCTCCCTCAGCGTACGTACACTTTTCAGAAGTTTACTACGATGTTGGGCATTGTCCACGCCAATGGCATCCAAATCAATTTCACCAATTTGCTTACATATCTCCAATTCATCGTAGCCGTTTTCCATGAAACTCTCCGCGTATTGTTGCAGACCTAAAGCTCTTAACCACTCACAAACAATATTGTTATGTGGCATATTTTCATATCACGTAATATGAGGAGGCGGTGCAAAATCTAGCGGAGCAAAGCTAACTTTTGGCACTTTGAGAGCTGATTTTAATTTCGTACTTGTTGTGTTGGTCGATGATGATGCGGACGATGAGGCTGTTGAATTTGTGGGTGTTGCTACACTGATTGAGGCGGATGCAGCAGCCGAAATGTTGCTTATAAGTGGCGTAGCATTTGCAGTTGAATGGGCTACTTGAGCTGTTGGACAGTTTGGTAATGCTGTTGCCTTCATAGCATCTAATATTGAGTGTTCGTTTTTGGTGGTAAATGGAAAATGAAGTACTGAAAATGCAAATGGAAAGAAAAATGTTTTTTTTTTTTTGAATGGCAAGTGATTGAAAAATAAAAAAAAATCAAAGGAAGTCGTTATGAACGACTTAAATTTCCTGTACACGCATTGCATCATTCGAGGATGCTTAAATCTCTACTTTTCTATTAAAGTATCGCTAAAATTTGTTTAATTCCAAGAGACATTGTAAAACTATTCCAGGGTTTGTGCAAAGTAAAATATTTTTGGGTTAATTAAAGTCCTAAATCTAGAAAAAAGTTTCATTACCCGTTAAAAAAAGTTCATATATGTTTATATATGGTTTTATATATATGGGCAAATAAGGACATATATGTTTTATATATGGGCATATATGGAATTGTATGTGACTCCATATATGCAAACTGTACACATATATGGTAATATATGGAGGTATATGTGATTTCATATTTCCAAATGCGTCTCATATATGAACATGTATGGAAGTATATGTTATTTCATATACGCAAATATAGAAGTCCATATTTGGAAGAATATGAACAAAGAAGCAAAGAAGAATCATGTATATGAACATATATGGAAAAATATGTTACCCAACAAGGATTCACTTAACCTATGAACAATACACTTGTTTATCTATAAAAAAAATATCAGTGTATTTTTTTGTTGCTAACTGTTGCATAAAAACAGTCATGTCTTTCTTTATGTTTCAATTGGAATAAAGTTGCAAATATTTTTTTGCGATTTCTGAAAAATAAAAATTTTGAGTTGAGTCACTTTTGAACTAATTGTGCGATATGTTGACAAATATTATCTCAAACTTTTGTTTATTAATTTTCATATAATTTCATACATGATAATGTGGACACACCATTAGTTCTATAAACCTATTTGAAAGACCAACAACTTCAATTCATAATCTCTTATCCATATTTTTCTTTTGTAGCACATAACTAAATTTAATTTTAATTGAAGTGCATCAGTAGAGAATCCACACAATTTACGGTATTCTCCTTGTCAATAAAATACGTAGATTTTTTAATTAATTTTGTCTTCATTACGACAATATTAACGCATTTAACTCTTATTTTAAAATGTCATTAAGTTCAGAAGTGCTTTTTAACAAATAAGTTCATACAAAAGTCAAAAAATGTGTTTCAGTAATTATTGTTAATCTTATGAAGCGCAAATACACAGAAAAAACTAAAAATAGGTTTCAATTAAAAATGTATTTAATCAATTAACACTTTATTTGATTTTACACCTATCACATCAAAGATAATATTAATTAAATTTTTATTTCAAATGAAAAAGAAAAGAAGCTCTAAATAACACAAATAAAAAAGTGTGTGAACGACACATTTGTTTGAATGTTTTTTTTGGTAATGCTGTGTTCTGGTATTCTATACTGAAACTTTTCTATTTAACATTCAGTATATGAAAATATAATTCTAATATTATGTATAAAATAGGCTATGTAAACTAAAAACTATATTTTATTAAAAGTCAATTAAAATATCAATTGATTAAATTAAATATTTGTTAAGAAACAAATTTATTTCAAATCAATCTTTTATAAGATGTTTTAGGTTGATAATTTTAATTTTTTTTCTGCCAATTCAATATATACCCTACGGGCAAAGTAACATGTCCTGGACGACGCGCAGGATATTTTCCAAGGTGGCGGTGATACGCCTGGGATCGAACTTTTTATATGAAAGGGACATATCATTTTAACATGGAGCTATCATTGGAGGTGAAGTATTTCTGGTACCTGGTGCGTATTAGGTGATATGTCTAACAATAGACTTTTAAGTTTATAAAAAAGTTTTTTTTGAACTTGAAAAAATCTTTTATGAATTGCCGCCAGCGAGACTTGATCCCACAACCTCCTGCTTACAAAGCAGGCGCGCTACTGCCTCAGCCAATTCTGCATGTGCGTAGTGGCTGGCAAACAAGAAAGTAGTCGTTTATGTGGGGGGATGTTTTAATACAAATGAAAAAGAAGTCAAAAATAATACAGCAACATAAAATTTTAAAGCAAAATACACACTGCCTACAAAATATAGTTGAGTGCATTGCTGCCAGTAAATACAAAACTTAAAAAACGAACAAGTGAAAAAACAGATCTACAATAAGTCCTGGTTTAGCCAGTCCCGGAATATGTCCTTTAGGACATATCCCGGAATATCCCCGAAATATATATAACTTACGTACTATTTGAAAAATAAATACAATTACTTTTCAAAAAATACTAGTTTTAGCTGTAGTATAAATGTGGTATAGAAATTAGATTAAACCAGTTTTAAAAACATTGCGAATATAAAATAAGGCTGACAGTGCTTGTTAAATGGTATATTAACTTTTAATCGGTCAGGGAACCAGTTCATTAAATATAATTGACATCATTTAACCAACATCAATGGCATATTATACTAGTTTCATAATTTGCACTACTTTAACTAGTACCGGGATATGTCGTTTAAGGGCAATTGTCTCCTCATTGCCCGTAGGGTATTTTCCGCCTAATGACATATGTTATGACATATTTTAAGCCACACATTACACTAGTTTATTTATATTATATTATTTTTACTCGGGTTAACAATTTTGTTTGTACTCTGTGATATAATTTACGAAATCTTTTTAGTATTATTTACAAAATTTCTAAATTAATATAATTTGTTAAATACGAAAATTTTGTAATATTTACAAAATATTTGTACACTAAACGAAGAAAAAAATTACGAAAAATAATATTGTATTTTTAAGCATGGACTATTATGAGTGCAAAATACAAAAAAGTGGAAAAAAATTCATTTCAAAGCTTAACAACTATTAAAAGTGATAGCGACTCCTTATCGGGTAACTTTATGCCTCTTCTGATTAAACAAATTTTAAATTTTATAAATAAAGTACTACATTCACTTGTCCTCTTTTTTTTGCACTTCGTTCTTGATACAAAAACTTTCTAAAAATTTATGGTCTACCAAAGATAAGTTTTCATTTGGTAAAGAAATTTCTCTTGTTCTCGCAGAAAATCTCTGGAGTCTTGTTTTTTAAGCCTCCAGCTAAAAGTTGTGTAAGACTTTGGAAATTGCCATATCATTTTCGATTACTTCATCGAAACCAAATTTGGATAGCACAAACAAAATTTTCGGTTGCACAATTCTGAAAAAAAAAGAATTTCGAGTAACTCCAAAATGAATTCCTGGCAACGTCCTTGATACGATATTAACTCTTAGACTTGTAAACAATATTTGTCGTAAAAAGATTTATGACTTTTACCAACACTGCGTTTTAAAAGACATTGAAATCTAATTTAATTTAACATGAGTAGATTCCAGTTGCAAATTACGCAGGTAAATATCCCTTATAAGTTGCTTTCAAAGACAACTGTCTAGCTAAAAAAAAGTATATCGCAGTAATGCAAAAATAAACACTATTTGTTCTCCTACACTTTAATTCAGTTGAGCTAATTTTTTCTGTTTTTATCGTTTAAATCACACACAGAGAAATAATGTCCCAACCGAATTGAAAAGTGTATATTAATAGAAACGACTTATAAATTTAGTTAGTGCAACGATATTTGCATACGATTTTTCTCCGTGTGCAGTTATTTAACTAAAGTTATTAGTTATCTCATTTTACATCAAGAACAAATTTCATCCGTAACTGAAAAAATTTTTCTACCTTAAATTTAGTAATTCGTGATTCTCAAATTTACAAATTTTGTCAGCTAATGTAAACTACAATTATTTTCAAACCATTATATTTTTGTGTCTCCGCCATCAGACTCACTTGTAGATAGAGTTATTTTCACATATTTTTTATATCAAAACCTTAAAATATGATATATCTCCGAAACGATTTTCAGATCGTAATAAATAATATACTAAAATTAATCGGAAAATTAATCAATAATTAATCTCGCGTACTTCACACATATTTTGGAAAAATTTTAAAAATTGTTTCATATTTGTTTGTTTCTTATAGGAGAACAAATACTGTTGGCATTGCTAATTTTTTCTGTAGCGGGGCAGTTGGTTTGGAAATCGCCCTATATTCTTTAAAGTTGCATATATTCCGGTAGCAAACTGCGTAGTACAGCATCCTGTAAATGGCACTGTTGGAACCACAGTACGTATGAGTAATATTTATATGAAAATAATTTTAATATTTATTTATGTATGACAAATTATCTTTTGTTAGTGGAAAACGGAAATCAATTTACGATTATAATTAAAATGTAATAAAGTTTTTATACATTTGTAAATGTACTCAAAATTTATTATTTAAATCAAATATATCCTTGGGACATACTTTACAAATACAAACACATTCTCAATGAACACATTTAGCCCAGCAAACATAATAATACGAATATGATGATTCCTCTTTTGTATTGCCTGGAAGAAAAATTGTATAACGGCAACAATAGTTTTCGTATTACGGAAGATACCCCCACACAGAGAAAAATGTAGGTGTTTGCCAACTGAAATTCGGTTACTTCGACTTAAATTGGGTTATTACGAATGTATGTGAGTTGGTACAACTCAACATTAGTTTTCACAACAAAGTTCAGTTAATTCAACTGAATTTTAATTGCAACACCGAAAATATTCAGAAATCTAATGTAAATATCGTTGTACTAACTGAATGTATAAGTTGTTACCATTAAACTACACTTTTCAATTCGGTTGGCACTTTATTTCTCTGTGTGCCATTTTGTGGAAAACGTGTCCCGAATACAATACTTTCAAGCAATTCTTCTAGGAAATAAATAGTCGATATCACTAAATTATCATCTGGAAGATAAAAAGGTATCGTACATATTGCCGATATATCAGCTGGAAGTTTATAATAAGATATCTCCTAATAACCACCACACAGAGAGAAAAATGTTGCTATTTACCAACTGAAAGTCGGGTACTACAACTCAATTTCGGTTATTATGAATTTCAGACGGTAGGCACAACTTTACATTAGTTTTCATGACAAAGTTCGGTTAATTCAATTAAATTTTAGTTGCAACACCCAAAATATTAAGAAATCTAATGCAAACAACGTTGTATTTTATTAAAATAAAGGCACGTTTAGTTTTAATCTATTCATCTCACAACTTTTCGCTTTGTTTAAAATATATACAGCATCTGCCAGTCGTCCGCGGATTTGAATTTATTTTGTTACGCTTGCATAACTTTATTTTCTCTAGAAACAACTACAAAAATCCAATTATTATTTGCAATATTTAATTAAACAACAAAAAAAACACTATAACCTACTTTCATATTTTCAATTTTATTTGATAATTTATCCTAAAACGAGCTGATTTTAATTTCATTATTATTTACCGAAATTTCCAATTGACAAACTTATTTTTTTCAATAAAAGAAAAATATATTTTTTTTTTCAATTTATAACGAGCTTTCAACCTCCGTATATTTACAAAAATAAAGCAAATCAAACATATTAGCTAGGTTGATACCACTATTTATTTCGATCTGGCTAAAGATCTCATCAGAACCCGAAGTTTTGGAAAAGCTAGAGCCTTCATAATAGGCAGAACTTTAACAAAAAACCTATTAATAATCAATTTTGCTCCATCTTTGTCTTCTTAGTAATCAAGCACGTGGTTAGGTCTTTTCCTAACAAGCATCATGACGTTACTAAATATATTTGTTGATAATGTTTTTTCAATGTCGCCGATACATCTTCTAGCAGAAAAAAAGAATATATGTTCAAAATATTACTTTAATTGTCTGAACAAGGAACAATTTGTGATATAGCTGTAATATCTTCTGGGTGATAATATCCGTGATAATAGCCTTAATATCTTCCAAATGTTTATTGGGAGGCAAGTAGAGAAAATAATTATAATATAATAGTTTTAACACTTTAATACAGTGTATAAACCTACTCTACACATACAATGACAATCAGATTTAATGATAATGGTAGTGGTGGTGGTAGTGGTAGTTAGTATTGCTGCTGTTGGTGTTATTGTTGGATTAACAATACGGCTGTACATAAGATCTCTTATACATAAATAAACATACATTTGCACTTTGTGCAAGATAAATGTCTATTTACATACGTATGAATACATGGATGATTTTATGTGTGTATGATATATTCGTAGACTTTTAGTTCAACATTAAAACATAATAACCGACCTTAGAATAAATTAAAAAAATATATGTGTTCAATTTGTATGTATTTATGTAAATACATGTGTTGCGTATTGTACATGTAATGAACATGACAATGAACTTATTAACAACAACGACAATAGCTATATATAGTTGTGTATAAGAGGTACGTACACATTAGGGCGGGTCGATTTAAAAATCGCTCAAAGTACAAGGAAAATCGTATTCTAGGGATCAAAATAAGAAACTTTCCGAAGGAATCATACCTCTAAAAC
Source organism: Delia radicum (assembly GCA_021234595.1). Lineage (NCBI taxonomy): Eukaryota > Metazoa > Arthropoda > Insecta > Diptera > Anthomyiidae > Delia > Delia radicum. The sequence continues at coordinate 312,624,104 of CM037851.1, read as the reverse complement.
GAATTCTGATGTAACGACTTTTGACCCGTAGGGTCAAATTTTGAAAAATCCCACTTTGACCCATTTAGAGTGCTCCAATCGAATCCAACCCAATCGAATATAATTTACACATTCGTCTTCCGGAGAAGAAATAGAGACCCTAATCTTGGAAAGAATCCTCCTACTTTCTGAAATATCTCTATCCCGAGATTTGTACATTTTCCTATAAAAATACGGCTAAAAAGACCCTCTTTCAATCTGAATCTGCTAGCGCGTCTCCCGGAGAAGAAGTAGCTCCCATAATCTTGGAGAGATTCCTCCTACTTTCTGAAATATCAAAGTGGGCCTTTTCAAAATTTGACCATACGGGTCAAAAGTTGGGACATCAAAATTCGATTTAGAGGTATGGTTCCTTCGGGAAAGTTTCTTATTTTGATCCCTAGAATACGATTTTTCTTGTACGTTGAGCGATTTTTTTGCCTCCATACAAATCGACCCGCCCTAGTACACATACTACATTTGACTATGAAATACATGAAGAAGATAAAGAATAAACTCAAAATACAATTAATATGAATATTGTATGAGCTCAATACACTCTTGTATTTCTAATGTTTTATTTTAAGTCTTAAATCTGAATTTAAAACATTAGTACAAAACATACGTATAAATGTATGGATTATATTTTATAAGTTAAAGCATAAATGAAAGTAAGAAAAATTGATAAGATATATAAATGAGACATATTAACTCAGTAAAAACGCTGCTTACATGCAAACAGGTTTGTGAGGGAGTGAGCCGAAAAGAATCCCTTACAAACCTGCTTTATATGGCTAATTCCCACTTGGAAGCATTACTTAATCAAAACGCGTTAATAATACTGGGCAACACAGAAAAATCACTCTTCAAATAACCTAGTGTAGGTTGTTAGTCTAACTGAGTCTAGTACAAAACCGGTTTGAGAAGTTGCAATATACCCCAAAATTTTCGAGATAACGGTAATTTTTAATTTTGAATTCACTAAAATAATGGAGTACTCTTTTTCACTAAAATAATGGAGTACTTTTCACTAATGAATGAAATATTTCTTAAACTTTATGAAAAAGTTTAATTTTTTTATGAAACTATTTTTAATAAAACGTTTTCAGTAGACGTATTTTTTTCATAAAACTTTATGAAAAACTGCTTTAAGTGAATGAAAAGTTTCAAATTACGAATTTCAGTGACAAATGCGAAAATTCATTGATATCATGCAGATAATTCTCTCAGTACCTCCAAATAAAATATTCTTTTTGTAAATCATTGAATATACACTTTTAGTTACTTATCAATTATCCAACTTATCTTGTCTATGTTTAAAAACCACTTTAAGTGACAGATGTACTTTGGATCAAAATAACAAAAGAATGTGTTATTACAAAATGTTTTCCTGATAAAACATACGAGACCTAAAATCTCTTCTAAATAGTCAAACTTTTACAAATACAAATACTAACACATGTACAATTTTATAAAAAAAAAATAAAATAAATTCCATTGTGTAAACTGGATAAATCGACATATATGCATGTTTGTGTTCATACATTAGAAGGACATACCAGAATACAAAATACAACAACATTTAGCCCAACATACTAAACAACATTTTAGACATTTTTGTGGTCATTTAAGTCACAAAAAGGGAGAGTTTAAGGATAGACAATAGACTTGGCCAATCTAGTTCGTTCGAATTAACGCTCTTTCTAGTTCAATCGATCTTTTACAATTTCGTTCAATCGTTCGTTCATTTTTCGTTCATGATCATTTTTAAGCGAACTATTCATATTTGACACTACACTCAGGGAACTACTGCTGTAAATATTTGTAGTTGTTTGTGTTGTAATACAGTATCTTTATTTTATAGTGAAAAAAAACAGTCATTTGTGGAATAAATTTAATTTTCAACTACAATTGTAGTTTATTTAAAAAAACAAACCACATCAAATTACTGTATTATGATTTTACATTAATGTTATACAATAGTTTTTTTTTTATTTAAAAAAATTAAACAAATAAATGTATGTTGATTTTTAACTGCATATGTAGTTCATTTTTACTATCATTTAATTTTTTGAACAGTAAAACCAAATGACAATGTTAGTTAAATTTACTGAAATGTAAGTAGTCCTTTTTTCAAGTGAAATTTTATTTGTTTTTAACTACATTTGTTTTTAACTACATAAGGAGTATTCTAAATGTACTCTTTTTGCTATTATTCAATAACGATAAAAAAATTCCAAAAAAAACTTAAAATTTTAATAGTATAAATTTAATAAAATATATTGAGAAAAAATATTTTAATCAAAATAAATAAATATGAGTTTTGTAAAAAAAAATTTTTGTACATATAGGAAAATGTATTTTTTTTTGCAAGAATAATACGTTTTCTATTATGCGTTACTATTATCAAATTAATATCTATTAACGTAAATTATGTTTAAAAAAGGAAAACTAAATGAATTTTATAAGTGTAACGTGTTAAATCGAAATTTATTCTGATTTCGTATAGTGAAAAATGGTGATTTAAATACAAAAAATTACCACATAGTAAAAAAAAATTGTAACAGAATATAGTATTAACCTTCTAAGTGGTAAATAGTCTGTCTATATATAATATTCTAATATTTCTGGCTAATTTGGACCTCGTTCGTTACCTTATTAATATAATATAAGGAAATATATGGATTACATGATTTCTATTAGAGGTGCTAACTCCAATCCACCCAGGACTTTGGCGTATAAACAAAAATATTGAAAATAAAATTGACAAATTTTTAGAAAACATCCAGAAAGTGCTCAAATGTGCCAAAACTGAAAATAGTTTCGACAAAAATTTTCAAAATAGGTTGTCATATTGAAATTTGTGAATTTTCATCGCAAATTCGCTAGATTACACCAAATGACAAGTGTTTTTAAATTTTTTACTCATTGATGAAACATTTTCTTTATTATTAACAGTTTACAACAATAAAATATCATTTGCAGTTAAAATTTTGAGAAAAACCCTAAAATACTTATGTATCCTAAACCAGTCACGGTGCGCCTGAGTCGATTTAAATAAAAGTTGCGCGCTACTTCTATCAGAAAGCGCATTCTGTTTCTAGATGGTTTAAAACTAAATTTCCAACGAAAATTAAAAAAAAAAAATAATTTTTGTAACCAAACAAAATTTTCAAAATTTGACCTGGCTTTATTTGAGGGCACCTCACCGATTCTAATTAAAAATTTAGGAAGGATTCAGATAGTATAGATGAGTGGCGAATTTTTTTTTTTTTTTTTTGTCAAACACGCACCATTTGGAGGCGGTAAGGGTTAAAAGTTAAATTTTTTAAACTTATAACGAGCTTTTTACCTCCGTATATTTATAAAAGTAAGGCAAATCAAACATATTAGCTAGGTTGATACTAGTATATCGATCTGGCTAAAGATCTTATCAGAACCCGAAGTCTTAGAAAAGCTAGAGCCTCCATAATAGGCAGAACTTTAACAAAAAACCTATTAATCAACACTTTTGCTTAATTCTTGTCTTCTTAGTAATCAAGCACGTGGTTAGAGTCTTTTCATAGCGTTACTTAACTTTGAAGACCAAAAATGCTCTATTTTTATAAAAAATTTAAGTTTTTATTCTGGCTCAAGTAATGATTTTTACAGTTTTATTAGGTTTTTAATTTAAATTTTCTCAAAAATTACTTACTTGTTCGGTACAAATTTATGTCCTTGGAAAGCTTATAAAATCTTATAATAGTTTTTATCATTAACGAACAACTGTAAATGAGTTTGGCTTGCTTTAAAACAAAAATAAATTTGATTATGCCAAAAAAAAAAAAAAAAAATTAAATGCAAAATAAAATTCTTATTTGTTTTTCGTTAATTTTTAACTTTAAAGTGACATATCACTTTCGTATCCCTGGAAAATAAAAATTTATAGATATTATATGAAAGCAGCTATTATAAGCTCTCCAATGACATATAAATTGTCCCGAACTGATAAGTAATTTTTGGAAAAATTTAAACTAAAAAAAAATTAAAGATAAGATTTCCTTGCTTTAAACTGAAGTAAATTAAATTATGTCAGATAAAAATAAATTAAACGTAAAATAAAAAGTGAAATTAATTGTTCAAATTGACAAAATACAGAGTTTTTTTGTTTTTCGATCATTTTCAACTTTATAAATAAACAACAAACTCCCATCCCTGGAAAATAGAAATATATAAATTTCATAGGAAAGGAGATTTTATAAGCTTTCTAATGCCACATAATTTGTGCGGAACAGGTAAATAATTTTTGAGAAAATTGAAAATTAAAAAAGTAAATTTTAAGCCTTTCCGCCTCCAAATAGGCGTGTTTTATATAAAAAAAATTCGAATCAGCTCAAGTATCTAAATCGTTCCTTAATTTTTTATCAAAATCGGTAAGGTGCTCATAAACTAAATACAAGCCAAAGTTAAAAAATTTTAATTGGCTGCGAAAAAAAAAACTTATTAAGAATAGTTATACGATTATCTAGTCATATAAAATATGATTAAGTCATATCTGAAAGATTTTTTACATGGTTCTTGATATTATTATATGTCTTACTCCCTATATAACTACACAAGCCATGTAATAATAATCTAAATATATTCTATAGCAGGAGTGCCCAAAAGTTCCTTATGGAAGAGCAAACACCAATACATTTAAAGAAAAACTAATTTTTATTCAATATTTTTTGTTGTAAAAACCAATACATACAAAGAAAAAAGAAAAAAATATTTCAATGTTTACCAGCAAAGCATACGAAAGTGTTGTTGCTTTGCGCTTGCGTGTATACAGTGAAGAACGACAAAAAAACTAATAAGACACAGTTGTTTGTGTATTTCGTATTGCTAGTGCTGAGCGCTCTATATGTGTATTAAAACACACAGCCTATAGCTAAGTGTTTTTACAAAAACAAATGAGCACCAAGCGCATAGGCCTTGGGCACCACTGTTTTATAGTCTCATTCTAAGTCTTATTAAACTATATGTGACGTAGTACTGAAAATATTGCCCTTCCAATTTTATATATCATTATATATGTAATGCCATACATATTTTTGCTAAACTTAAATATCAAATTAAGTTATCTGCAAGTTAAGACTTTTTTACTTACAAATGCATGCATACAAAGAATCTGCATGCTGGAACAGCTGATGATTTTACGCCAGAAATGTTCAGAAAGCTAGTTTTTAGCATAAGTACTCGGAATACTTTCGAAATTTGTGACAACCACATGTGAACGGTTTATTTTTCTTTTCCGTTTTCGTTGGAAAATAGTTTTTAGACCATCTAGAAACAGAATCCGTTTTCAATTCAGAGTAACATGAAAATGTTACTTAAATTGGTCCAGGCAGTCCCCTACTCCGCCCATAGTTACCATATGTTAACACAAACAAGTTAGTCATTTTGAAAAATTGGAGTTGCATTTTCATATGAATAATATTTTTTTTACTGAGTTTGAGGTTATGTACCTTTTATAATCAATAAGCTACTGCCCTAAAAATTACTTTAGTGGACACCCTATGGGGAATGGGACTGGTTCTGTGTGTGCCACAGGATCGGTCTCTTCTTGCCAGAGACCAGTCCTCTGCTAAACCTTACCCCATGTAAACAACTGGCAACTTTAACATTGGCTTGGCATATGAGGGGGTCATTTGTCTTTAAACCACATAGTGGCATGCCACAGGACTAACCAAAGATGGGCATACCACAAGACTGTAGCGAAAGGCCCATGTCGTATATAATAACGAAAACTAAATAGCTTTAAATGGGTAAAATTCTGGCCAACTGGCTTTTTCTTGTAAACATATACAAACAAACGATAAACAGTCTGGTAAAGTGGTATGTCCTCCCTTTACTAGTCACAGGATTGGTAGTTTTAGGACAATTGACACTGCTTAACCCACTTCAGTATTAAATTATACCAGTCCTGTAATAAGTCCTTCTTTAACCAGTCACTTTTAGGTCAATTGACTCCTCATACCCCATAGGGCATTTACAAGTCCACTTATAAAACCCATGTTCATTTATAATTGTATTTTCATTAAGCTCAATCACCCCAAACGTGCATGTATGCATGTTTTGTGTTACCATATGGTAACTACAGGGGATTTAGTGGTTAAAATGAGATAAAATTTTCCCATGAGTAAAAACAACGAAATGAACGACTGAACTAAAATAGCGAATAATGGGTGAACTAGGTCACATCGTTCAATTGGGTGAGTGGTACAATTAAACTAGTTCGTGCACCACACAAGTGTAATAGACAATAGCTGTAGTAAATATTATGTAAAACAATATGATTTTTCTTATTTTTCAGATAAAAGGGCGTTGTATTTTTTCTTTCTTGTTTTTGTTCTATTACAAGCCACTCACTAGAAGGTTAAATATTTAAATGTGTATTTTAATATTTCCCATTTTGATATTAACCAAATATATTTACAAACACATATAAAAAAAACCTCTGGTACATAAGTGTTTTGGCTTAAATTGACTTACTGAGGTCAAAGAAATTCTTACACAATTTTAAGATACCAACACACACACACAGAAATTTACAAAAAACAAACCAAATGACATTATACCAATAATTTATACACACACACATGTAATGCTATATATGCATACAAACAAAAATCAACAAATGAATGTAAAGTATGTACTACTTACTCATACATACCTAAGGAGTAAACAATTTTAGCTTGTAAACATTATAAAAGATTTAGTATGTATTTAAGGTTTTGAAATATTATGTAAATTCTACTAAACATTTGTTTTAGATGGAATACATATTTACTAAGTGTATGTTTGTATGTTTGTTTCATTAATAGACATTAAATAACAAATATGCATGTATATTAGAATTACATACATATGCAACTTTCCAAACCAACTATCCAGCTAAAACAAAAGTATATCGTATTAGCATAGAGAACATATTCTTGGACCGAATTTAATGTAATTTTGCACTAAAACCATTAACTTTTCTTTACAAAGTTAATGAAAAATGTTTTAAACTCGATGAAAAAATTTTATTAGGCGTATGAAATTTTTATTAAATAAAATAAAATGTTCCTCAAAAAAAAAAAAAAATCTTAGCCAACAATTCAGATATTCATTCAAAATTCTCATTCAGAATTCAGATAACTTTCTTAATGAATGTCTGAAGATGGAGGGAGTCGGAGTTTGGGGGCTATTGGGCCAGATCGCCTGGGCAGCGACAGGCGAGGCTGTTTTATCTCCCTCTGGGGAGAGGTCGCGGAAACTCTTGTCTATGACAAGGGGCGAACTAAGGACCGTGACGGGCTACCTCACGGGACACTGTGGCCTTAGGTATCAATTGTACAAGATGGGACGATCCTCTACGGATACGTGCAGGTTTTGTGAATTGGAACCCGAGACCTTAGAGCATGTTCTCTGCAAATGTCCGAGGCTCTGTTTACCTGGTAGGATAGTTGACTTCGTAAGGAGCCTGAACCTATAGGGCGTATTCGCTGGCAGCACAAAATACCAACTTCTGGTCGCGGTTGCATAGTGCCACTCTAGTCTAATCTAATCTAATGAATGTCAAATTAACTATATTTACTGTCCTATCTAATTCGAATAAAAAATTGAAAATTTTTTAAATTTTTTCAAATAGTGAGTGAAATTAAAAAAATAATAATTTTTTCCATAACAGACCTGACAAGCTTCCTTGGTTTGAATGCTCTGACTCTAAGTCCGTCATCCTAATTTTTCCTCACAATGTTGCGAAAACCGAGGCTTAGAGTTGCGAAAATTGCTATTTTTGGCTCTTTTTTAAGCTGTTTATTATACGATTGACTCTCTCTAATGAATCAAAATAAAGATAAATATTTAGAATACACTTTACTTTTAAAGAACCCGCAATAAAATTTAGTAACACTAATTCGTAAAATAGCATAAAGATAGATTTATCAAATGCCTTCTACAAAAAAATATGAAAACATTTTTCTATAAAATTTGAGAAAAAAAAAATTACACCGGTCGAAACGATTTTTGGGTCTGACTTCTAAATGTCAAATTTTGGTTTCTTTTATGTTACTAAAACAGGAAACATATTTTTTGCATCAACGTTTTTTTTTGATCTAAGTGGTACACCGATCGTAAAATCGCCAACATTTACATATAGACGTAAAACCGTATAAAACAAACTTTAAAAGCTGGAAATGAATATTTTGGTATCTTTCCATATATAGAATCAGAATTTCAGCATTAACATTGAAATCCAAGAAAAAAAAATTATTTTTGTCGTCCGCACATTGGCTGAAAATTTGATTTTATTAGCCAAAAGTTCAATTATTTTTTGTCACCGATTTTTAACGGCATTTGGTTGCTAATAGGAGTATATCCAAATTAAGGACAACAAATTATTTCAAACTATTGCTAATTGTGGGAGCGGCATGCTGTTAAACACAGCTTTTTTAATTTCAGAAAGAGTTTATTTTTTTTTTCATTAAAAAGGAATACTTACTACTTGTAAGCTGTCATCGATAATGGCCTGCGCTCTTTTTGCTAGGTTAATACGATTAGTCTTTACATAATTGTATATCGTCACAGCTCTACCTTTTATATTAGGGGCTCTGAAATATTTATTAAACTACTAAATTCTTGTCAAATTTCAACTTTAGTGAAATAGAACTCATTGGGAACAAAAGAGAACAAGAAAAGTGAACCACCTAGAGAAAGGTGAACGTTTCCTCTTTTTCCATATATACACTTATGCACCCGTGACGACCCGTGTGCACAACACTTTTTTTTCATTTTAATGAAATTATTAAAAAAAAAACTCAGATTACGGTAATTTAAACATCCCTACTCTCAAAAAAAAAGTGAATAGAAAAGTTAGGTAAGCGCCTTGTAAATTTTTCGCTAAAATTATGTTTTTAGCTAAAATTTTAGTTAAACTTATTCAGCACTTTACAGTTTGGAACTAATGTTTTACTAATATTTTACTAATGTTTTACTAATTTATTTGGCTAATAAAATTGTGTACGACAACCAGATTGAAAGATATACGCCGAATGAAGCAGATGTCGCGGCATATCAAGTGTAGTAGAGACAAGCAAAATGACACTAGAAAGTACAACTCTTGTAAGACATATACAAAAATCAACCATGGAAGATTTTTCTATCTCTTCTTATACATAATAAAACAAAAAGACGCCAACAATACATATAAATTGCGGATTCAAAATTAACAAGTGGAAGCATTAAAGTCCGATGTGCCGAATTTGGTATTAAAAAAGATTAAATTCGGCTGTGACGAATTTTTGGATACCCTCCATCTCGGTGTTTTCATAAACCAGGGAAAGTGCAAACAATATTAATATCTATATTCTTTGTAAAAATAACAAAAATAATGTTGTTTTTATAAGTAAAACAAAATATGACTGATTGATTAATGTATTTGGGATGTTACAAAAGAAAAAATGTTTAATTAAAGTTTACTAAAATGAATCTGAAATTCTGCATGCTTATAACAGTGGGTATTCAAAGGTTATTCTGATTACCTAAAGAAGAACGTGTAGTGAAAATATATATATTTGTATAGTTCCTTATGATGTTAAAAAACTGTTGTAAAATTCGCCTGTTGTTTGTCTCTTTGCCTATATAATAATGAAAGAAAGTTACTAAAATATATTTTTGGATCGTTAGAAGAGATGCAATGAATACAAACGCATAAAAACAGTTTCGAATAATCAGAATTTTAGATAAATTTAAGGGAACAAAAATACACTTGCGGAGACATACATAATGAAATAATTATGAAATGCCAGTTTACATTACAACACATGTGTTTATACTATACATCACATAAGTAAAACGGAAAGTGTGATGAAACTAAGTTTGTCAAAAATTATAAAAGAAAATCTTTCGAGTGTTTAGGGTGTTTTCGAGATACAAAAAATTAAAGAAACTGGTATTTCAAATTATTGTTTTTCAGCTCAGTTGCTTGTGCAATTCTCGTTTACGACTCCTAGAATAAGAACCCTAAGAAATTTTCCCAAAATTCGATTGGTTTTTACACATCAATACTTTAATTTAGATTATTTTTGTATGTATCAAATAAAAATTAGGGCTTTTAAGGAAAACAAATGCATATAATCAAAAGATTTTAAGATGAAGTATGCACCTTATATGTCTTAAATAAAAAAGTTCTGAAAGTGAATGTCCTTTAAATTTAATGGGGGTTTTTAATAAATGTAATTAGAATGTAAGAGTTACCTTGCAAATTTATTAAAGGTTGAGAATGAAAATAAGTAAAAATAGTGTACGAAAAAAAGTAATGAATTTACATTGTTGGATTCGGGGATTTTGTTGCTGGATATTTTTTTGATCTGATAACGATTAATGTGTCTGGCAACTCCGGTTAATGCAGTCAAATAAATAAAGAATTGTTACTAAACTATTTTGTTCTACCTTTTTTCTAATTGGTGATTTTTGATTTGTTGGGGTTAACAAAAAAAGGTATATGGCAAGCCTGGTATATGGAAAACAAAAGCATACTTTATAAATTAGCTTAACAATTTTTCGAGTGCTTCTCGCATTTGCACTTATAACCAGTGTTGCCAGGTTTGCAAAGCATAAAAACGACAAACTTTCTAGAAAAATCGTCAAATCGTCATCATATTTTGAAAAATCGTCAAAATAAAATATATTTGTTAGAAGAGGGATAAAGTTTTAATAAAAAATAAAATACAATAATGTTATTCACATTTCAAATGTTAACGTGTTATCGTTGTAATATAACACGATTTTTGACACTTCTCTTTGGTTTTAAACTTCGAAAATCATTATATTTACAACGATATTCATATTTATAAAATGTTGAAACAGTGTGCCCCAGTAGGCGAGTTGGTAGCGTGCTGGCTTATCAGTGCGGGGGTCGTGGGTTCGATTCCCACCAGAGGCACTGATCTGTTTTCGCTACAAACGCGCCGAAGGCCATAGTAGCTAGTGCTCGGTTAGGGTAATAGTATATAACTTGTAATTATATGATTATTAATTAATAAAATAACAAAAATATAATGTTGAAAGATCAAATAAATACAACTTTAAATCAAACTAATTTTACCACTTGAACTGTTAAACACTGTTAAACACACACTGCATAATTCTGTAAACAACATTTCAGTGGCACAACTTTTAAATATTAAATTCTTTTACAAAATTTGGAAATTCTTTAACAATAAGTCTGTTCGATTACTTTTCCTGTAAAGTTCAGTAAAAACTACTCAGTAACAAAATTACAAATAGTAAGACAAATTTACAAAGAAGTAAACGAACAGAAAATTTGTAGGAATTATTAAATTAGATAAAGCAGCTTGTTTTAAATATTACAAAAAAATCAACTGGTCATTATGGAAAAGGAAAAGTTAATTGAAATTATCGACCAAAAATAATTTAAATGTTTTTTAACTTCTTCCATAGTTAATTATTTAATCATTTTCACTTTCAATCCATAAACAATTAAAATTTAATTTAATTTTTGTTTTACTAAAAATACAAGCATATTTTTTTATTTTTTTAGCCATATGTTTTTTTCATCTTACAAATTCTTTCTGGCAAAAATGTATAGAGTAAAAACTTGTAAGTTCTTTGGCATCAAACTGTCACTTTACTCTCTCTTTTTACCAGTTTTTACTGCGTATTTGTCTAAACGAACACCTTCCAGTAAAAACTGGTACAAATGTTTGTGTTATCGAACAAACTTAGTGTTATATTTTTAAATTATTAAATTTTGGCACTTTATTTATATTATTAGGCCTGTTTTTTTAAGCACCGGATTTATTTTTGGATGTATTTTGTTTCATTTAAAGTTGTCTTTCAACATGAAATATATTCGGGCTAGAGATCTGTTTGTTTCGCAAAAAAAGTCCATGCCTTGTGTTTTAACATGAAAATTTTTTTATTTTTATTTAAATCTAACTCCAATTAAATTTTATAAAAATTTAAAGAAATGTTCTAAACATATAAACACAGAAACTAAATTAAGCTAAACCCGTAATGAATTTATACAAAAATAAATGCGGTTTGGATTAAGTTTTATTCAATTCTAGGATTTGCATTTTTGCAAAATTGTATTTCACATCATATTAGCATATAAAAGCTAGCTATCGATCAAAAAACAATGTTTTTGCTTTCAATTTTTAACGAAATAATATAAATTTAATGATCGAGCCGGCGATTTTATGAGAATGATAAATAAGTAGATCTTGCTGACATATTAAATTATTGTCAAAAAATCGTCATTTTGGAAGCAAAAGTCGTCAAATAGTCATTTAGTTATTTTGGGTATTAAATATCATCAAAATGACTACAAATCGTCAAACCTGGCAACTCTGCATGCGATTGCTACTAATTCATACGTACATACATACTGTCAGTGATGCCAAGTGTAGGGATTTTTCCCTTTTTGTAGGGATTTTTTTCAAAAATTTAACATGTAGGGAAAAAGGGAAAGATTTCTTACTTTTGTCAAATTGTAGGGATTTTTTTAAATCGCAGATTTTTTTTTTTTTAACAACTTAAAATTAAATATTTTCCAATTGTATGCTTTAAAATAAAAAATATATACTTTTCTTTAAGTGTATAATTAGAAATTCTTAAATCTGGTAATACCTCTATAATATGAAATAAGTAAATATGTGGCATCTTCAATAACAATGACAAGTAAACACTTGTTTGGTTTTGTGTAGTTTAGATGTTTTGTGCAATTCTTTTTTATACATATGTACGTACGCCATCTTTGCAGGTCTCTTCAATTTTAATAAGTAAGTTTGTAATTAATAAATAACATTAAAATATTATAAATTAAAGAATAATAAAACTAATTTTAGAAAAATGTCCGACTCGTCTTCCGATAGTGATGAAAACACATCAAGAAGTACAGAAAACAACGATTTTGCTCAAGTTGGTTGAAAGACGAGAAGCTAATGGGATGGCTGGAGCCGGTCAAAGATGACGACTTTAAATGTAGATGCAAGGCTTGTGGCAAAGTATTAAATTGCGGTAAATCGGACCTAAATAAACATGCTAATACTCAAATGCACAAAAAAAATGTTTCAAAAACAAAAACTAAAACAATGGATTCATTTTTTGACAAACAAGTCCCAGAAAAAAACAACGATGTGGCCAATTTCGAGATCCGCTTAAGCCTTTTTTTTGCTGAACACAATTTAGCAGTTCAAGTTATTGATCACCTAATACCATTATTAAAAGAAATTGTACCTGATTCTTCAATTATAAAAAATGCCAATTAGGGCGAACCAAATGTTCAAAAATCATTCTGAATGTTTTAGCAAGAGAAGAAAATCTAATCAGAAAGCTTCAAATATATAAATTTTCTGTGCTAATTGATGAAAGTACTGATGTTTCTTCAAAAAAAACTATGTGTCTTCTTGTAAGGTATTATGACGAGGAGCTAGAGAAGGCTTTTGTACAGTTGTTGGAGTTAATTCACGTGGGCGCTGATTGTACTGCTGAAGCACTTTATGGCCTTTTTAAAAAATGTATTTTATCATACAATATTCCCTTTGATAACATCATTGGACTGTGTTGCGATGGCGCTAACGTTATGGTTGGACAAAACAATTCATTCGCGTCTAGACTTTTGACAGATAGTCCCGAGGTAATAACAATCAAATGTATATGCCACTCTGCTTGCCATCATAGCAAACAAATCTTGCCTTATGTTGCCAAGAGCTCCCGAAGATTTGGTAAGACAAATTGGAACATACATTTCCGGCAGTTCAAAAAGATGTTCTCAGTTGGAGGAATTCCAAGAAATGATGAACGAAAAGAAAAATATTAAGAACATCAACGACCAGCTGGCTATCCCATCAAAAATGTATCGAAAGGATATTGGATAATTGGCAAGTTCTAATAGAATATTTTAAATTTGCAGCTAAGCAGGACAAATTGAAATCCGCAGATGTTATACTGGCTGAACTTACAAATGAGTGTAATAAGGCTTACTTATGTTTTTTGAAATATGTGTTGAATTATTTTAACTCATTAAATGCACTTTTTCAATCGAAAAAAATATTGGTTCATGCTTACACTCAGAATCAACAAAAATATTTTTCAAACTTGGTCAAAATTTTATAAAAAAAGAATGCCTAAAGATTGATTGTGCCATAAGGTCACCTCATGTTTCATTACCAATAGATGATGTTTATGTCGGCAGTGAATGTGAAGAATTTTTGAAAACGTTTCCAAAAAGTAGTGCTCATCAGGTAAAATCTGATTGTTTTCAATTCTATATAACCGCACTTGAAGAAACACAAAGAAGACTGCCACTAAATGATAAGTCAATTTTCAAAGAAATGGAATTTTTAAATCCTGAAGTTGCCATTGGAAATAATAATAAAAGTGTTTATCAATTTAAATTGATATGCGATAAATATAAAGTTGACTTAAATTTACTAACACAAGAATGGTTAACTTTGGAATATAATTTTTCGGAACATGAAAAGCAAATATTATCTAAATTAGATGTTGAAGCATTTTGGTCCAAAATCTGCAAATCAAAAAATTTTAATGACAATTTGGTTTTTCCAAATTTTGCAAAAATAATAAAAATTTTACTAAGTCTGCCACATGCCAATGCTGACGCCGAAAGGATTTTTTCTGTTGTTACAGGCGTACGTACGAAAAAAAGAAACAAATTAAGCCATGAAATATTAAATTCTATTTGCATTATTAGATCTCATTTACAATCAAATTTAATTAATTGTGTAACTTTTAAATGCACATCTAGTCATTTGAAAAAAATGAATTATACAGAAGTGTATAAATAATTTTTTCAGTATTTTTTATATTAGTTTTTTATGTAGTTTTTTAGTTGTTTTTATGTTATTTTTATGTTATTTTAATGTTATTTTTTATGTTATTTTTGTATTATTTTTAAATGAACCTGAATTTATGTACCTGAATTGAAAATGTACAAATTAAAAATAAAATTTTATTTTGAAAAATGGTTAAAAGTTGTGTAGGGAAAAAAGTAGGGAAAAAAAAGTGGGTGTAGGGAAAAAAAAGGGATTTTTTTCCATAAGCGTAGGGATTTCTGAAAAAATCTCCTGGCATCACTGCATACTGTATACAAAACAAAACAAAAAACAACAACAATATTTTGTGAGTTTTTTTTTTGTTTTTAAGTGTTGATCATGACCATGGATGGTAACCGATTCTATGTGGTTACCATCCATGGTCGTAGTAACGCTATTTTCTTTTATTTCGGTAACGGTATTTTAGGGGAAACTATACTTCAGTTATTTCGGTAACGGGATTTTAGCGTTAACGGTATTTTATTTATTTCGCTAACGGTATTTTAGCGGTAACGATATTTTAGATATTTCGGTAACTTATTTTAGGGAAAAAGATTTTTCAATTATTTTGGTAACGGCATTTTAAGGATAACGTTATTTTAGTTATACAGGTAATGTTAATGCACACCACAATTTTTAACCGCATTATGCCCGAGTTTAAATGACTGTCTAGTTTATGATCATACTTTGGGAAAATATATCTATTTACAGAAGTTTTTTTTGTTCAGATCTTGTTAGATTATTTCGGTAACGGTATTTTAAGGTAACGGTATTTTACGGATAACGGTATTTCAAGAATATCGGTAACCGATAGTCAGTTGGAAGGTGTTAGAATCGGGGACGGTAATTCAGCGATATTGACAGCCATCTCTGCTTGCGTATATTCTTGTGTATAAGCATTGAATGTGCGTATGTATGTATGTATGATGAAATAAAAAAAAAAATTTTTTAGTGGTCTTCCCACATTTTCACTCATAACTTTTGAACGCGTTAACCGATTTGATCATTTTCACTAGAAAACTGCTCATGATATCAACAAACAATTTGACTGAAAATTAGCAGTACCTCTTCTGTATTGGAGGAGTAATTTGTGTTTCCACAGACAGACGGACGGACAGACGGACAGACGGACAGACGGACATGGCTATATCGACTTCTCTATCCATGCTGATCAAGAATATATATAGTTTATGGGGGTCCCAGAATTTTTTTAAAAGAATTACAAACATTTGACAAAGTGAATATACCCCTCCTGCACTATGGGATGGAGGGTTTAAAAAAATGGCTTATCAAAATAATTGTCTATTAATTAAATTAAAGACAAAGTAAAATATTTAATTTAATAATGATTAAATGTGCATTTGTAAACTAAATGAGTATAAGTTGGTTTTCTATAATAAGTTGTGGTCAAATTGCAAACAAATATACGTACAAGTAGAAAGTATAAAGCAACAGACAAGGACACACATCTTGCGTAATTTTGAATGTTTCCTGTTTCTTATTGCAAAAATAAAAACTGGCTTTAAAAAATAATGTTTAAATTCGCAGATGTTTAGATGCAGGCGAAAATGAGTTATATTTTTTGTGGCGTTATTAATCCGATGTTTATTGCTAATATATTGGAAACAACAAATCGATATAACCTACTTTTTTGCACTTAAAATAGAGCTACTAAAATGATATCGAAAATTAGAAATAAAGAGAAAAAATGCTGAAGTTTTCTTCACAATTTTTTTCCTGAAATGCGTACGAATGTGGGAAATGTAAATATTTCCATATGCCAATAAAAATACATTAATCCAAAATTAGTTTACCCATACCGGGGCAGTTGGCTTGGAAAGCAACATATGTGCGTATATATGTATTTAGGTACTCTTAAACATTTGAATACATATATACTTAAATATGTACATATGAAGTTAGTTACAAATGCCTAATGTTTTTGTGGTACTTATGCCACATTAGATAATGTTTAAAAACTAATTTGAATTCTTCAGATTTGCAAAGTAAGAAGTACTTAACAAGGGAAGTGTTATTTTAAAAACCTGGACAGCTTAAAGATTAAAATATAATAACTTTCTTGAATTCTACACAAGAATTTAATTTTCAAGACACTTGCATAAAATTTGCTTTTCTTGTTTATTACAAATGCCAAATATGTCTGCCCAAAAGACATAAAAGTCAAATTTCTTTTATTTGATTGTATATTTTATAATTTGTTGCTCACTTTTAGTTGGCTGTAGCCACTTGATACATTTTCTAGGCCACCTTTTACGTTATTGTCTGTTGGTATTTTTTTTATTTTTTTTTTTCTTTTTAAGAATTGCTTTAATAAAATTTTCTAGGCCACCTTTTTTTATATTTTCCGACTTCTTTGAAGTAGATTTTTTATGCTATTTGGGTATTTTAATGACATGTTGGAAAAATTAGGAATACTTTAAACGTATAAACAAATATTGTTTCATAAACTAAAAATTGGTATAGTTTTTTTTTTTTTTTTTTTTTTGTTGAAACATGAACAGAATATGGTAAAACTACAAGCGATTTTAAATTAATTTAAATAATCAGCAAAATCCGATATTTAAAAGTTCGACTAGAGGTGTTATAATACGAGAGAAACATCATTTGAGATTACCTACGAGTTCCTCAAACATGCTTCGCTGGAGTTTATGATTGAATTAGCAAAAATCTACATTGTTATTTTCGAAACAGGAAAAGTAAATGAAAGCATAATCTTTCTGATTTTTAAAAAGGATAATCTTTTAGATTTATAAATATGCCCGATAACTATAGGTGCACACAGAGAAATAAAGTGCCAACCCAATTGAAAAGTGTATTTTAATGGTGTCAACTTATAAATTCAGTTAGTACAACGATATTTAAATTAGATTTCTGAATAATTTAGGTGTTGCAACTAAAGTTCTGTTGAAATAACCGAACTTTGTTGTGAAAACTAATGTTAAGTTGTACCACACGACTGATATTTGTAATATTCGAATTGGAGTATAAGTAACGGAATTTCAGTTGGCAAAGAGCTAAAATTTCTCCGTGTGTGGCATTTCTTTTATGAATTGTGTTGCACAAGTACACTTATAATACTAGGTTCGTAAAGACCACTGCAAATGTAGTTAAAAACAAATGAAATTTCACTTAAAGGAATGACGACTTACATTTCAGTAAATTCAACTAACATTGCCATTTGTTTTTTAATGTTCAAAAAATGAACCACAACCCAGCAAAACTTTGGTAATGGGTGCGATAAAGTAATACATTACCTTGTAATGTGAATTCCTTACCTGTATCATAATATCCCAACAAGAAGTAATGAGTTACCGATAATTGAACACTCATGGATTACCTTGTAATAATACCTCATTACATTTTACATTACTTCAAAACATAAAATAATGACTTACCGATCATCAATTACATAATGCATGAATTATACGCGTAAAGAAATTATTAATATATATTTTTGAAAATCTATTTATACACACATTACTTTGTGATTTTTTGTAAGCATGAGGGTAAGGTGTATATTTTTGATATCACGAACGAAAACACGAAGCACAACAACATTTTTACATCTTAAGCAATAAAATATTATATGTATGTATTGATAGCTCAGTTGGTAGTGTTCTCGCCTAATTAATTGTTAAATACCAGAGACCCCAGGTTCGAATCCCAGCATGACCACGTAATTTATTTTAAAAAAAGTTATGTATTTAATTAAAAAAAATATCTGGAATTTTTTGTTTTTTTTTTTGAAAATCTATTTTTAGACACATTATTTTTTTCCACCATGTAACCATATAAGTAAACAGTCACTTTACCCCCTATGAGTCCACCCATTACTTTTAGGCTCATCGCCTGTAAAATTCATCAGTGAAGTAAGGTGATTGTAATAAGTGAAGCCCTATGGCCATACATTACTTTACCCATGATTTGGTAATGTATGGTTTTGCTGGCAATTGTAGTAAAAATGAGCCACATATGTTAGTAAAAATAAAAAACATTTAGTTTTTTTAAATAACAAAAAAACTACTGTAAAATCATGAAACAGTCATTTGATGTGGTTTGTTTTTTAAATGAACTACAAGGCTAGTAAAAAATTTAGTTTGTTCTACAAATTACTGACATTTTCATTAAAAATAAAGAAACTGTATTACAACCTAAACAACTACATATTTCTAAAGCATAAGTTCCCTGAGTGTATGAATGATTCTGACGCCGAAAATGTCTTTTGGAAAGCATATAGTAAAGCGTAACAACTCAGCGAAATGCAGCATTAATTCAAAATGGAAACGTTTTTTAAGCAACAACACAATAACACTTCCCATTAAAAACGCTGCTTACCTTCAAGCAGGTTTTGTAAGACAAATATCGCCTTCGAACCTCTAACTTTCGTTCTTGATTAATGAAAACATCTTTGGCAAATGCTTTCGCTTAAGTTAGTCTTACGACGGTCCAAGAATTTCACCTCTCGCGTCGTAATACTAATGCCCCCAAACTGCTTCTATTAATCATTACCTCTTGATCTAAAAACCAATGAAAGTAGAACAGAGGTCTTATTTCATTATTCCATGCACAAAATATTCAGGCATTTGGAGCCTGCTTTAAGCACTCTAATTTGTTCAAAGTAATTATACCGGCCCACAACAACACTCGATGAAGAGCACTGAAGCAGGTTTAAATAGAAGGAATATGCATTAAATACAAGTACCTAATACATATAAGAACTCCACCGGTAATACGCTTACATACATAAGGTATAGTACAAACTACAATTATAGTTGTACTACCCGTATGAAGCACAAGTTCAACTACGAACGTTTTAACCGCAACAACTTTAATATACGCTATTGGAGCTGGAGTTACCGCGGCTGCTGGCACTAGACTTGCCCTCCAATAGGTCCTTGTTAAAGGATTTAAAGTGTACTCATTCCAATTACAGGGCCTCTAATATGAGTCCTGTATTGTTATTTTTCGTCACTACCTCCCCGAGCTGGGAGTGGGTAATTTACGCGCCTGCTGCCTTCCTTAGATGTGGTAAACCTAAACAGAATTCCTTACAAACCTGCTTACATATGCCATGATTTTTATATGGCAAAATAAGCGCGGCTTTAGCGTTTATAGAAAGCTGTGATTTTAAAGTTTTCAGTAAAATTACATTTTATTATGTAGACAACATTATTACGATTAAAAGTAATAATATGAATATTATATAATATATTTTACAGATATTAATTTTTTTGTTGTTAACATTTTTGACATATAATATAGTCATTTTTTTACCGCTCCACGTACTAGCTCTTCAGAACCAGTTAAATGACTAAATATTTCTTAGCACGTACTCGAAAACACCAAACACAATCGGAAATCACTCGGGAAAATTGGTACAGATCGTTTATAATACACGATATGAAACTTTCTTCATTACAACCTGCATCCTTGTAAGGGATTAGGGTAAGCTGCTTACAACCTGCATCCTTGTAAGGGAAAACAGCAAGCTCAAAATTTTGTTTGTGTTTATTTTTATACGAAAATTATTCGTTTCGTTTGCTGTTTTGCAGTATCATGTAGTAGTAAGCCCTTACGTCAGCTCATTTGTTTTATTCTTTTTATAAAAACACGAAACAAATTTACTGGGTTTAGGCGAAATGGAGGATATTTCAAGCTGCATGCAGATCCATACAGGTATATGGAGCTCAAATGTGGGGTTACGGTCTGGTTGAAGAAATTAACAAACTACAAAGATATTTTCTAAAACGAATCTTAAACTACCAGATTTTACTCCGAATTACACTTTAACTTTGTTGTAGAGTAAATTAAATTTTTTACTAACCTTGTAGTTCATTTAGAAAAACAAACCACATCAAATGACTGTTTTATGATTTACATTCACTTTTTACAGTTGTCTTTTGTTATTTAAAATAATAAAAAAAAAATGTTTGTTTATTTTTTACTATTTTTTACTTTTACTGTTTGTTCATTTTTACTACAATTGTGGTTCAGTTTTTGATCATTAAAAAATAAATGACAATGTTAGTTGAATTTAATGAAATGTAAGTCTTCCTTTCTTTAAGTGAAATTTCATTTGTTTTTAACTGCATTTGCAGTGGGGTTTACCTACATAGTATTCTAAGTGTAGTAAAATCTGGGATAAACCGCGGATTTACTTGTTATTGCTGCATTTTTATAAAATAAATTTGATACCCAAATGTTGTAGAAGGTCTCATCAGTATTTAAAAAATTAATTAAAAATTATGAGAATATATCTTTTTTTTTTTTAAACTTTAATCATCGTGACCGAAATATTTAAGATCAATGGTCGGTACTCTCATTTTCGATTTTAGGGGTAAATTTTGTAAAGCTGTGTAATTGATTTCTCCTCGTGATTCGTTTCATATTACTGAATACAAAAAGCCAAAAAATCCATTTAAATTATTTTTATTGTCTCGTATTAAAAGGTTAATAAACTACCAGAGCATGTACGTGATCTATATATTTAATATTATAATTAAATTTATATATCACACACACACACACATACACACACACTAATATTTTGCCTGAACAAATATTTTATTATAAAAAAGTGTTATAAAAGCCAACATTGCATCCATCCACCCACCTATAGAGTATAAAATTATTATTGTTAATTAATTTTTAAATAACTCATTTTGCAATTAAAAAAAATGAGAAAAACAACAATAACAACAGTAATTAATTATAAAAAATTAATGAAAATTTTTAAACAAAAACAATTGTCACATAATTTTCTGTCTAGACATGGAAAATTTAGTATTTTCAATTAACTTTACGAGTATATTTTTAGGCGAACATTTTTGCAGCAGTTTGTGTTGTTTTTACAAACGGCATTGAAACAGTTGCAACCCTTTTTGTGCAACAGTGGAACCTTTATTGAAATTTAGACTGCAAGCAAATGAAAGTGCAATTAGTGTACACTTACAATAATATGTAGATAAAGACCATCGCAAATGTAGTTAAAAACAAAACAGAGTAAAAACTAAAAATTTTTTTATATAAATAGAACATTTTTGGTGTTCAAAGTTAAGTAACGTCATGCTGCTTGTTAGTAAAAGACCCTAACCACGTGCTTGATTACCAAGAAGACAAGAATGGAGCAAAATTAATGATTAATAGGTTTTTTGTTAAAGTTCTGCCTGTTATGGAGGCTCTAACTTTTCTAAAACTTCGGGTTCCAATGAGGTCTTTAGCCAGATAGAAATACTAGTATCAACCTAGCTAATATGTTTGATTTGCTTTATTTCTGTAAATATACGGAGGTTGGAAGCTCGTTATAAATTAAAAATAACATAAAAATAATCTCGATGTATATAAAAACAAAAAACTAACAAAACTGTAACAAATGAAATTTTACTTAAAGAGCGGAACGACTTACATTCAGTAAATTCAACTAACAATATCATTTGTTTTTTTAATGTTCTAAAAATGAACCACAATTGTTGTAAAAATGAACCACATATATTAGTAAAAAATAAACAAACATTTATTTTTTTAAATAAAAAAACTACTGTATGAAATGAATGCAAAATCATCAAACAGTCATTTGATGTGGTTTGTTTTTTTAAAAGACCTACAAGGTTAGTTAAAAATTTTGTTTGTATTACAAATGACTGACATTTACATTAAAAATAAAGAAACTGTATTACAACCCAAATAACTACATATTTTTAAAGCAGAAGTTTCCTGATTGTATACAAAATCTTTTTGTTTCGCATTTAAGACAGACCTATGGTGATCATGCGAGATTTCTTATCGAAAAGTGGAAATCTGACATGGTTAGAACAAGGTTAGTTAGTCTAATGATGGTAAATTTTCTTAAAAGTAAGGTATCTAACAAGTATATATATATTTGTACATACCCTATGTAGTACTGTAGTACTGAAAAGTAAAGTACTAAAAAAATAATAAATAAAAAATTTGATACCCATATTGATTATATAGAGGACCCTGAGTGGCAAAATTTTTAAATTATTTTAAATATAACTTGAAAGAATTATCCTTCATGATATTAATGAAACACTTTCATAGAATTTTGTTCCTAGATTCTATGAAGAATTTTATTATATCCAACAACTAGACGAGGACAAGAAATTCTCATTGAGTTTGTGATTTAACATAACAAATATCTCTAGAAATTCTAATAACAAAGTTCCCTCAAGATTTCCTTGGGCAGGAATGAAATCCGGATAGGGACACGCCTACATCAGATTGTTTTTTCACAATTCGTTAAATAAGTTTTGGGACTTTAGCACATTTAATTACTATAAATGCAATTAATGTTTATCCCGATGAAAATAAATTTAAAATAACAAATATGCAGGTGCTTGTGCAAATTTAAATGTAACTGACACTAATAGAAAACATGATTTTCTATTGTTGATTTACTTGAATAAACGTCACTACATTGCTAGGTCTGTCAAAAAAACAGAGTAGTATTTGGAAGATGACAAAGCCAATTGTGATAATAGTTTGTTGTTGTTTTTGTTTTTTCTTTGATATTTTAAATTTTGAATCTCGCTCCTAGACGAGGACAAGAAATTCTCATTGAGTTTGTGATTTAACATAACAACTATCTCTATAAATTCTAATAACAAAGTCCCCTGAAGATTTCCTTGGGCAGGAATGAAATCCGGATAGGGACACACCTACATCAGATTGTTTTTTCACAATTCGTTAAATAAGTTTTGGGACTTTAGCACATTTAATTACTATAAATGCAATTAATGTTTATCCCGATGAAAATAAATTTTAAAATTTTATTACTATTAAGACATTTTTCATAAAATTTCATTGTTTCATAAAAAAAAATCATTCGATTTTATCTTTTCACAAGTTTAATAAAACTTTTCTTTAGAGCTAATTTCAAAAACTTAATTTTTTTATTTTTTTTTATAAAATTTCATAGTTTTATAAATTTTTCTACATTTCAAACTTAAGTTTTAAGATTTCATTCTCACGTGTATAATATATTTATAAAGTGCATTATTATTTCAATGTATATTTTTATTATGTTTGGACTTCAATGAAATTGTTTAAAAAATCATATGAAGCGGTTAGTTCCAATGCATTTTTCAAGAAATTCATTAAGAGATTTATTAAGGAAACTCCTTAATATTAAAAAAATTTATTAAACTGTTTCATAAATTCTATAAATGCTTCGTTGTCGGAATGATTCATTAGGTTTACGAAGATTTTCATAAGCATTGACTTTTTATGTAACCTGTTTCATAGATTCAATGAAAAGTATATTTGCCAAGACCTTTACAAATTTTTTTAAAATTTTTTCATAGTTTTCATTAAATACAGTTTTATAAAAAGCAAATATATACTTCATTGAAAAATTATTGTGAAGCGTTTTCTTTTAGTACATTTGTTTGAAAATCCATCAACACTTATTGATCACTAGGGCAAGGAATTCCAAAAAATTCATGTTTTTTCTCAATGATCTAAAACACTAAATAAACTAAACATTTATCCGAATCATCAAACTTAGAACAAAATGCCATCGATTTGCTAAAAAGCTATTTTTGACTTTTATGGCATATTTTGTGCTTTTTAATGCATATTTGTGCATATTTTAAATTTATTTTAAGTATATTTTGTTAGTTTGTCAAAAAAAAGTATAATTTCGATACATTTTTATATTTTTATCAGAGACTCTTAATAACTGTTAAAGGTTTATTTTAGCTTCAAAAAATTATGTTACATACAAATATAAACTAGCAGGTTGAAATTGCCAACCGTACTAAAAAAATTATATTGGCAAACCACTGTTATTTTTTAAAACCCACCATGTTAAACACTACCAAAGGTACAAAAAATAATATACTGCGAAAACACTATTTTGTTTGCAAAGCATGTGTTTTGCCAGTACTCTCTTCGCCATGTTTTCATCTAAGATGAATCCAAATGTGGTCTCAGAATCGGACTCCGACATCAGGAGTACGAGCTGCATTAATGGGAAAATAGTTGTTAGTTTATGTTCAAAATGCTCTGATTTTTCACCTTTTTGGAATTTTATTTTTCATAATACTTGTAACGGCCATCGCAACAAACTACTCTTACGCTTTCTTTCAATTTTTCAAATTTTAAGAATCTTTTTATTTCTTGAAAATATATTTGAATTTTTTAAAATTCTACACTGCAATTTATTCTACACAATTTCAATTTACAATATTTTCGTAAGGAAGTAAGTTATCTTAAAAATTCAAAAAACGGAAAAAACGTTGTAAAAGTAGTTTGTTTAGGTTGCCGTTACAAGTATTATAAAAAATATATTACAGAAAGGGTGAAAAATCGTATCATTTTGAAAAAAAACTACACTTTACCCGTTAATATATCTCGAACGACTGGTATCGGAGAGTGATTCTGAGACCAGATTTGGATTCAGCATACCTTATACCTTTAGAAGTTATACTTTAGTTCTAGTGTCAAATATATTTGGCCTGAATCATTAGGTTTAAAAAGTACTTACATGTACTCATGACTGCTCCGCACAGACCGTAAATGGGTTGAACTCATGCGCTGAGTTGGAAAAAGAAACTATCTAAACTTATTTGTTACGTGATTTTTAGATTTTTTTTTAAGACGGCGTTGTTGGATAAAGTTGTAGATTGTGGCGTAAAGTATGAAGTAAAATATGAATTTCTAAAAATGCAAAAATTAATTTATGTTTTACACTTCATATTAGGCGCCACTTAAGCACACACTCCTCTACATACTGATTATTTCCTTCCTTCCCAGATCAAGTACACAAGCTAAAATTCTAATTAAAAGTCCAATTTGTCAGATTATGATTGATTTTAACATTCGGTTTCATAAATTAACATTATTTACGTATGACTGTATTGCATAAACAACTGTTATAATTGCACATTGTGACAGAGACAGTGGAATGTTTTGCAGGCATTATGTCGTCATAATATACAAAAACAAAAAAAAGGCAACAACAACAACAGTGCAATAT
Organism: Delia radicum; assembly: GCA_021234595.1. Classification (NCBI taxonomy): domain Eukaryota; kingdom Metazoa; phylum Arthropoda; class Insecta; order Diptera; family Anthomyiidae; genus Delia; species Delia radicum. Next base: position 312,598,202 of record CM037851.1, on the reverse strand, counting down.
AGAGCCTAATGCTTTTTGAATTTCATAAAAGAAAACAAAGACATTTGAATATGTTGTGAATTACCTTCCTGCTGCTTTGGTTTTGCTTGTTGCCTTTGCTTTTGCCAGGCTCACTGCTTGTTGGCTGGCTGGCTGACTGCTTTCCTGGCTGTTTTATGCAAGTGCCATGTAAAGTGCATATTCAAAGTTGCAGCAGCTTTGTAGTATAGAGTCAGTTGTGCATTCACAACAATTTGTACAAGTTATGTTCTACAAGCAGAGAAATACTGAGAAGAATATATGAGATATTTCAAAAATGTTCGACACCTGTTATAACTGACTTTAAATGCATCGTATTTGTCAAGGTTTTTTGAATTGAAATATACGATGACATTATAGGCTGCTTCTTATTTGTAAAAACATCGAATTTTTGACCGGACAATCCAGTACTACATTTAGATTTATGAAAAAACTTAATTAATTTTTTAAAAGTTTCGAAAAAAAGTTTGACATAAAAAGGAAAAAAAAAGCAAAAAACGTGTATTGAGTATCTACCAAAGGTAGACCTTGCACACAACAAACAAGTTTTCAATTTATTTTTGAACAATGCTGATAATCTTTAACTTCGAGCTCATATATTAGTTCTCATTTAGTGAGACAACTAGTTTATGTGAATGTTTGATGTTTTACATGGGAATGTTACTTCTTTCAAAACGTGTTCTGATGATGGGAACCTAGAAAATTCCCGAAATAGATCTATCAACACATTTCTGAAAGTGGTCAATTAATAAATTTGAAAACAAAGACTCTATAGATTATTAGTTAGGACAATATCCTAATAAAAAAATATAGAGTATGGTCTCGAACTTGAAGAATTTGCATTTTCGTTTCGAAAATAATTTAGTCCCGCTTTCAAAAGGGAAGACGATTATTAAAATAATATTTTTAAAAAACATTTCTGTTTTGAATTGTCAGATTTGAGATCATAATTAAATGTTACTATAAAAAAAAATGAAAAACACTAATTGTCAATATTTTCTATTATTGGATTATCATGAGGCTGAAGATGACTTAGTTGTTTAGGTCGAAAGTGCGGCACTCCCTCTAGCGCTCATCCCCACAAGCCTTTTTTCATCTTTTCTTACATTTATTAAAAATGTGTGTTTTCTTTTTGTAATAGCAGCTTTTCAATTATGATATCGAACCTGACAATTCAAAATGAAATGCAATTTCAAAAGATCAACAATACATACAAAATTCTGAAACCAAACATACAGGTACCATGCAATGTAAAATCTAATAAGAAAAACAAGCAACTAGAATATTTTGTGTTTAATTACTAGTATACATGCCGGATTGCAACCCTGCCAAATAAAAAGCTTTAAGATTTAAAGCTGTTGGCTAAACTTGTAAACTTGTAAGAAAAGACGAAAATAACTCATGTTGTTCGGGTTATCAATTAACATCACCGATTTTCTGAGGCTGGTTGATATATATACCTGATCAAACCTTGAGGTTCTTGTGGTTGGTGGATTAGCATGAGGCTGAAGAAGACCTAGTCGCTTGGGTCAAAAGTCCGGCAACTTCTCTTACATTTATTAAAATTGGTTCAAAATAAAAAATGAATACAAATATTCTTTAAATTATATACCAAGTTTATAAGTCTAGTCTACCCAACATGTCCATTAGGCTGCTTTTTAAAAACAATTTGTTGAATTTTGAAGGGGACTACCCTCGATTAGATTAACATTCATGAACAAAAAATTTTTTAATTTTATCAAAATTTTGAAAAAAAAAATTTCCAGACTAAGCAGAAAAAATTGTTTTCAATTATATTTAACCCCGACAACTCAGGTAAACATATTTAATTTTTATAAGATTGTTAACCATTAATTACACTAGTCCAAAAAATGGCTTAAATTTTGCATTATTTGCACAGTTCCAATTACGAATAAATATTTTTAAAACATTTAAAGATTGCAAATATTAATATAATTTTGGTCGCTTACCTTTATCCACATCATGGGTATTTATGAAAAAAAATACTGAAGAAATCCCTCTATCTGCTTAGCGTGTGGAGCGATTTAAGGTTGGCAGATTTGAAAGAAAGTCAGTTTTTTAGATAAAAAAAAAATAAATTAAATATATATTCTTGATGAAAGTAACAAATGTAACGTTGTAAATTGTTTTACTTGATCACAAGTACTCAGTAGCAAAACATTAAATATTTGGGCATCGTTAACCCTTGTTTTCCGTAGGTCAAAAATGTTACATAAAATAAAGTTGATGATTATATATTGAATATTTTCAAATAAACAAATTTAAAAAAAGAACAAAATTTTGTATCCATGAGACAAAAAACTGATATTTTACTAATAATATCCACTGTTTTCTCTCTTTGAATCCTAATACTTGCCAAAAATTGCTATTCATCAAAATCATCTCATGTGCAAAATTTGTTTTCGATTTTTTTTTGTCGGGACTCATGGGGGCTTCGGTCAACAAGAGCTAATAATGGGAAATGTGCTCCCCCAAAATAATATTTTTCAATACAAAAATGTTAAAAAGATTAAGAATAATTAGAAATACTCTTTCCTGGATCCGCGCCTATATCTACATATTTTTTTCTTCGTTTTTCACCTCATTTAAAAGCACTTGCCTATGGAAATCCCTATATGGTTTCCTGCAAATAAGTAGCCATAAACCCAATTTAATATAAGAAAGCCGACAAAATAAGAGTTTTTTAAAATAATAGCGGTTTTCTTTTTAAATATGAGAAAACAAAGTGTTTAGTATGTTTTTGTTTATAACTTTTGGTGGTGTAATATATATTTTGACATGCGATGAATACAATGAGATCTACAAATTGATGTAACTTTTATTAAGTCCAAGCAAAAACTGTAACTTTAATATTTTTAACTTAAAGACAAGTGATTAACGCAGATGGATTTATCACACTTAAACATTTGCTATACACAAAATGGTATTCAAGTCATACAAAAAAAAAAATTAAAATATTTAAAGTGTCGAAAATTTTTTAAATTAATCAGATATCAAAAAACATTTAAATGTACTAAATAGTACATATAAATGTAAAATATACTTAGAATTGTGCAACCGATACGACCCAAGGGATTACAATTCAACATGAAACAACCCCCATTAACAAGAAACAACGAAATTCGCATACAAACAACACCCAGTCAGTATAACAGACAGATAACGAGTAGTCATTCAGGCTAAAAAAGCTGTGTGTTTAGCTTAAATTTATACACACCCAGTCAGAAAAAGGATAAACGGACCACCGCTGGCAAGGCACTTTAATAGGTGGTACAAGTGCTTTCCCAACCCCAAAATTATAAAATCATTAGACAAAAGTTACATCTGTTTAAAACGTGTCGGTCCAGCACTAGGAAAACAAAATTTCAAACGTTGTAAAATGTTGGTAAAACTATGAAATAAGTGGTCTAAAAATAGATTTTCCCTAAATAAAAAAAAAAGAAGTAATTTTTGGTCCCGCTGTATTCGATCCCTGTCCGCCTAATTGGCAGCCGACAGCTATACCCACTGAGCTAATGACACATAGAATACTTGATAGCTTAACATGAAAGAGAATGACAACTGCTGGGTAACAGTTGGCTGCTCATATATGTCTGCACTGGAATAAGGTTTGTTGGAATCAACTTGACAACGTTGGAAAAAAAAAGTTTGTCTCAAAAGAGCTTCTCCAGAAACAACAAAATCAATTTTATATTAAAAAAGTATTAAAACGTATAAAAAAATCACAAACGAAATTTACGGATAGAACCATGATTGAACAGCGAACCTTTTGACTACAAACTTTTTTAAATAAAACAGCTTTATTTTTATAAAATAAATGCTTTATCAGTTTTTAGACTTTTGAGCCGTTGGCAATTTCTGACTGAATAACACTGGGAAAACACTTGTTGCCAACGTTGGCCCAGTGATCTCAGCCAATTCTGTGGCAATACTTTTTTTGGGGGACCACTGAACTTATTGTAAAAAAAACCGGCAAACAGCTTTTTGGAAACACTGGTAAAGCATCTTAAACAAGTGTTCTGGCAGTAATATATTCACACACAGAAAACAGGCCCGATCGTGGCTACCGTATTTGTTTGCCAATCTTTGCCAATTTGCTGCAACCGAATTTTTCAGTTGTGATAACAATTATTTGCATGAAACAACAGAATAACTGCCACTATAATTGAATTTCGATTGTCTCAACAAAAATTCGATGATAACTACCAACAAATTCGGTAGCTACAAGCGAACCATTCGATTAGTTTCAAATACGTTTGCTACTGAAGAGTCTGTTTTCTGGGTGCACAATTCATCGGTTGGACAGTGGTACGCGAGTACTTGATATATTGTACTACTGGCAGTTTCTGACTGGGAAGTTGTTGTTGTAGTATATGCACTCAGACTGACTACTAACAAGGGAGGTATCCCGACCTGAACTGGCAGATATTAATGAACTGTGAATATGTTGCAGAGGAGCAAAAAAACGAGATATGTATTTTTTATCACGTTTATGGGTTAAAAGTAGGAATTGATTTTTGTATAAAATAGTGTCTTTAATTTAGGAATACTAGGTTTACATGCACGCTGGGTTAAAGTACTCAAGAAAACGAAAGTTGTAATACCCTTAGTGGGCACAGAGTTGCCACATTTTTAAATTATTTGAAATACAGGGAAAAAGGATTTTCGGGAAAAATCGCATAAAAACCGAAAGGTTTCGAATATGTTAAAAACATCAGACGCCCCCTCTCTTTTTAACTAAACGCCAAATTTAATGTTAATCAAAACACATTTTTTGTGAATAACAAAAATGCTTGATTTAATTTGTATTCACTGGTGTTCTCAGAAAACCCTTCATTTTATACAAAATTTGTCTGTTCTTACTTTTAATATAACGAAATAAAACGAAACGTAAAATGGGGTAATTTTTGATCACACTTAGTAACGCCTAAATATGAGAGATTGGGCAGCTAAAAATAAACGCAGGTCCCCTAATTTTTTATTCTCTACAGCATATCCAAAGTTCATTAAGATCTGCCGGTCCGGGTCGGGATACCTACCTTGTAAGAAATCGTTGCTGTTTCATTTGATACAAAATTTGTACATAGGTACTTTTAAAAGAACGAAATAAAACGAAAGAAAGCCGTAGAATGGGGTAATTTTTGATCACACTTAGTAACGCCTAAATATGAGATTGCGCATCTAAAATAAACACGGGTCACTTAAATTTTCATTCTCTACAACATATCCAAAGTTCATTAAGATCTGCCGGTCCGGGTCGGGATACCTCCCTTGTAAGAAATCGTTGCTGTTATTGTATTACGACGGTTTGCCGACGGCACGCATTTCCAATGTCGTCGTCAGTTGCTTTTGTAACGTCATTACCGTTACAAACAACAAAGTACTTGTTGAGACATTTAACTTTAGGTACCTACTACACACATACACTCATACACATTTATATGCATTCATTCATTTATTCATTCATTCATTCTCATTTACAGTTTACTACACACTTTGGCCAAGGTTGTCGTGCGAGCACTGAATGTCATTTACATTAAAGTTTTTTGTTCTCTCTTAAGAGTTGCGTAAAATTAATAGAGTTTTTAATTAAAAAAATAATTTAATTTATTATTTAAATCTTGTTCATTCTCTTTGTGGTAAAAGCTTTTTGATGTTATTTTCTTTTCCTTTTTTTTTTTTGCTGCTAAGAGTTAAAAATCTGTTTATAAGAAGAAAATATTTTTTTTCTTCTCCTATTAAAAGGAAATATAACGAAGAAGAACGCAATGAAATAATTGTCATATGAAAATTTTGATAATTTCAAAAATTGGCAAAAATATGCATGCTTAAGTGAGCATGATAAATATGAACATTAGGTTGTCCCAAAAAAAATAAAAATTTGGATTTTCTCGGAAGATCTTTCCTAATTTGGATACTCATAAGGTAAAGTATTTTTGAGAATTTTATCAGATTTTTCGGAAGTGGTTTAGAGGTCGCGCAAACCGATTTTGTACCAAAATCGAGCTTTTTGGGCTTTTATTGAATTATTCTTGAAAATTGCTAAAAAAAATCGGTACTTTTCGGCTTCTGAGTAAATATTCTTAAAGAAAATTTTCCGATCTTTAATTTTATGTGCATAAGTAATAAGTTTCGTTAGGGATTTTGCACATTTTGATACATTATATAACAGTTTTTGTAAATTTTCAACAAATATGAAAAAGAATGTTTTATAACTTTTAAAATTTGTATGAACACTAAAAAAACTAATGATGCAGTTTAAAAGATTATGAAGTTTTAAATAAATTAGCAGAAAAACAATATAATTTTCTCTTACCGTTCTCGAGTTATACCCTTTTAAAGCTTTGCACCCATTGTATGCAATTTTTAGTACTATAAGATTTGGGCATCCGATTTGTTGTAAACTTTAGATTATGAGATTCGAAAATTGTTTATTGTATGTCAAAGCTTAGTTTTAAGTGTTGTCAAGTTGTGGACAGCAAAAAAAGTAGCCAAAAAGCCGTTATCACTAGGTGGCACTGATATGGCTCGAACTAAAATTCATGATTTATTGGATTTGGGCTAACTACAACCCTATTTTTGGCAGATAGTCTATAGGTTTAGAGATAACAAGTCACAATACAATTAAATTTTTTTGTAAACTGATAAGTGGAAGACGCTTGCTTGAGATTGAGATAAATACCAAAACTTTGCGTTTAATGCTTAGAAACCTACATGAACCAAGTAATAACAACGAATTAGTGAAAGGAAATTTAACAGAAGACATGATTGAAAATAAACAAATTCAGTGTTTTATTACAAAAGCCAGCCTAACTTTTTTTGAAGCCTGCAACATTTCTACTGATTTTTTACAAACGGATCCAGAAAAATGGGAAAACAACAAATCATTTCAGGAAGCAAAAACACAAAGTTCAACAATTGCAAGTTGTAAATGATGTGGCAGAACGTGGTGTGGCCTTGGCTAATAGTTATATCAATATCACAACTTCTGAAACAGACTTTCAGAGTTTACTGCAGGGGGTAGTGCAGCATCGCAAGAACTCTAATAAATGATTTATAACAAATATATTTTTCTTTGTTTTTAATATAATTGTTATGTATGAGTGGTAAGTAACTATTATATTATTTGTAAAAACATTTTCTAAATCCAATTATTTAAAGTTTAAACCAATGCAAACCTAGTTCACACCTTATAGTATTATACATTTCATACAATGTGTACAAAGATTTAAAAGGGTATAACTCGAGAACGGTAAGAGAAAATTATATTGTTTTTTCTGCTAATTAATTTAAAACTTAATAGTCTATTAAACTGCATCATTAGTTTTTTTAGTCTTTATACAAATTTTAAAAGTTATAAAGCATTATTTTCCATATTTGTTAAAAATTTACGAAAAACCGTTATTAAATTGTCAAAATGTGCAAAATCATTACCGAAACTTATTATTTATGCACATAAAATTAAAGATCGGAAAATTTTCTTTAAGAATATTGACTCAGAAGCTGAAGAAATATCGATCTTTTACCAATTTTCAAGCACAATTCAAAAAAAAGCCCAAAAAGCTTGATTTTTGGTAAAAAATCGATTTGCGCGACCTCTAAACCACCTCCGAAAAATCTGAAAAAATTCTCAAAAATTCTTAGCCTTATGAGTATTCAAATTAAGAATGATCCCAAAATTTTTTTTTTTTGAATGGGACACCCTAATGAACATGTCGTGTGGAACAAAATGTCTTTTTTATTCTCATTCATGCTACACTTAAGAATATTTTCCAAATATATGACAAAGTTTAAAGACATTTGACATAAAAACAAGAACTTGGCAGCTCTTTTCAAAACCAGTTGTTTATCATATGACTGTAGATGATTTGTGTGAAATAACAATTGATAAAAAGAAAAAATACCAAGGTCTTTATAGGCTTTTCAGCTAAATATGAATCCTTAAAGGAATTATGGTCTTTTATAATTTTCGGCTTCAGTTTTTGAATAAAATAACTGTAAATTCAGTCAGAAATAGATAAATGGACCACTGTTGGAAAAACACTTTAAATGGTGGTACAAGTGCTAGCAACAAGAACTTTCATAATTTCAAAATGATAACATTATTACATAAAAGGTCCGTCCGTCCGTCCGTTCAAAAAGTGACATAAAAGCACTGGAGAAACTAAATTTCAAAGCTTCTTGAAATGTTGGTAACACAATCGAATTGATGTTTTAAAAATAAAAAAGTAATTTAGAAGTTTTTGTGGTGCTGCCGGGATTTGAACTCAGGCCGCGACATTGGCAGCCAAGAGCTATACCTGCTGAGCAAACGAGACTTATAATAACGCAACAAAAAATAACCTGGACTTGGTAAGCAGTAACTACATTTGTATGCTTCCAAAAAAACGCTTCACCGCCTTGCATAATATGAAGCAATTAGGGAAGGCATTCTGTCGTGCTTCCCAGAATGCTTACAATGAAGCAAAAAAGTATGCACACCATGAAGCACTAATGTTGTCAACATACAAAAAAGTGCTTCTTAGTGCTTAAGAAGGCATGAATTTATTGCTTCTAAGAGCACATGAAAGAAGCACTTTAAAAGAGACATACCGCTTTAAAAGAGACATACCATCGCGAACAAATATCATGCCTTCTTTATTTGCTTTGGAAGCGCTTCTTTATCAGATAATGCCTTCCGGAAGCGCTTCTGGGTAAGCACTATTTTTTGCTGGGAATTTTAGTAAATTATAACTTCTGAGCAACCGTTGCACGGTGTGAGATTTGGATAAACTAGCTGAACAAAAGTCGGTTTTTGTACTTTGAATTTTAATAACTATTTTAATGAAATATGAAGGAGTACTCCTTATTGAGTAGGAAAGTGTATAAAGTTTGTCAAATTTCCCAATAGCAACAAAATAACGGTATTTTGAACTGGAATATTTTAAAGAGAAATAAAAATAACAGTAACACTTTATTAAAATTTACCATCTTTTAAACCTGAAACTTTGTATTGGAACAGTGTTTTTTAACAATTCTTTTTTTATATAAATGCTGAGATGGTCTCTGATCCTACCGCATACAAACGTTTTTAGCTCCCGAAAATTGTTTTTAGTGTTGATTAATTTAAAAAATAACTTTTTTCGTGAAATTAAAAAAAAAAAAAATGTTCCTTAAGAGACAAGTTTAAGGGCACACGACGGATTTTAAACAAACACCTAAAGTTTCAATTTTACAGGGCAAGTTAAATGTCTGCCGAAATTTGCCGATATGGTTAACAACAACCGAAAATTAGAGAATTGAATGGAATAATTTGTGGAAAATAAGCAGTGGATCTTTTGTCTTTGTTGATTATGAACAATTAAAAAGTTTCCCAAAAATTATGTAAAAGACATTTAAGCGAAGGCGGAAAGCGGTCAATCGGCCCAAAAGGGCTTTTGTGTAGCAATATTTAGACTGGTTAAGCACAAATATTAAAATATTTAAATTTATTTAAAAGAAACTAAAGGAAAAATACAGATATAATGAAAAGACTTTTAATATAATCGGATTCATACATCAACCGTTTGGGTCGGCCTCCAGGTCGCATTGACCCCTGAAGTATTTGATTTATTGGAGAAAAACCAAGAAATTTTCTCTTCTAATTTAATTTTAATTTATATGTATATCGTTATATGGAGAAATCTACGAAACCGTACGACTTCAGGTTTTAAAAATGAAAAATTTCAAATTAGTGGCACACAATTTTTTTCTTCACCCAGGAAAAGGATTGGTTGGAATTCGCCGAAACCAATAAAATTAATTTGATAGGACATTGTTTTATTCGGAACTACCAATAATCGATTAATAAAAAATAAAAAAATTGTACTGGAAATTAAAAAAAAAACCATTTATGCAATTATTGGTATTTCGAATCAACTTTTCAAATAAAATTCGGTTAGTAATTGTGTACGATAGAAGCAACCATTTATTTTGTGATAATACAAGAGATTTGGTACCATCTATCAATTTAAAAAAAAAAAAATGTCAATAATGCCACAAAATTAGATGTTCAGTGGTACCAACCGAATTGTGGATTGTATTGTTTTTAGAAGCAAACTAAAGATTTGCATTCGTAAACGAATTTGAGACAATGTTTGTTTTCCTAACAAAATATTTAAATCCAAATTTAGCACTCAATATTTCTAAAGGTACATTCACATTAATCAAATATTTGAACAAAATATTTGTTTACATATTTGCTTCCAATTGTGTCAAATGAAAAATTATTTTATTTTATGTTTAAACTATGATGATTTTTGTTTGTTCAAACAGCTCTCAAATAGTGTCAAATAAAATAAACGAAAAAATATTTGTCGAGCGTTCAGATTGAAACAAATATTTGTATTAAATATTTATTTAATCAAAGTGTAAAAAAACATAGATTTATTTAATCGAAAAACTAACTGTTTTTAAAAAATTGATCACTCGAGATCTCTCTCGGAGCAAAAATTTTGTCCGTTTTGGTCTATCTCGCTTAGTTTTGGAGATACTGGACATTTTAAAATATCGCCATTGTGTAAAATGGCTTGTATCTCGAAAACTAAGCATGATATCGCAAAATGGACAACATTTCTGCAAACCTTAACGAAACGCACCATGCCGACAACACAAATGTGTACAGTGTTCCGATTCCAGTCATTCCCCGTTTCATTCCATATCGTTCCATTTTGGACCAATGTTCCATTCTGTTATCGGAATGATTAAATTTCACGTACGACAACACAATTGTGTACAGTGCTCCGAGTCCAATCGTTCCCCGTTTCATTCCTTATCGTTCCATTTTGGACCAATGTTCCAATCCATTATCTGAGTGATTACATTTTTTTAATATCTATTTACATTTCAGTTTTTTTATAAAGCCTTTTATTAATAAATTTATTAAAAAAATTTATAATTGACGATTTTACCACCTGTTATTTGCCATTGTTTGTTCTTACATTTTTTTTTTTGTAAGATCAAATAAATATTTGCTCAAATCAGAAGAAAATATTTGATAGCTAGCGTTCACACTATGGTTAAGTTTGTCAAATATTTATTTGAATGCAAATAATTTTGTTTGACCAAAATCAGCTGATTTGCTGTTTGACACATAAAAATATTTTGTGTTCAGATTACGGCAAAGAAATATTTCATGTTTTTTGTCAAATATTTGACTAATCTGAACGTACCTTAAGTGTTTGGGTTGTAGTGGGTAGAGAGCTTGCGTTGTACCCCGAACTTCCGAGTTCAAATGTCGGTAAAGACAAACACAGAAATTTTGTTTAATGAAAATAAAATATTCAAATGTTTAATTAGCAAATAAGGCAATGAAAATTAAAATTGATTGTGGTGCAATCAGTAGGAGAGAGAACTATTAATCTGAAGGCCACGGTTCAATACCAGAAAAGTGGAAAAATATTTTAATTTCAATAAAATTTGGTGTAACGTAATAATATTTATTTGGAATGTACAATTGGGTTAGGCAACTAAATTCGATTGGCAACAAATTCGGTGGCCACAACTGAGACTGTTTTCTGGGTGTGGGATAGCTTTTTTAAAATACATTAGTAAAATACGATTTCGATGTCTTGGCATTAATATAATATAAAAATCACTTGATAAACTTTTTTAAACATTTCATTAAGAGATAACCCAATGAAAAAGTTCCGATATTCGTATATATAATCAATACATCTAATTCAATATCACATAATATCGTAGCTGATCTGAAAAATGGCATACATAACCCTATGGATCCCATAGGATCTCATCTCATATAATATAATCCAAAAAATGAGTCTAATTTTGATCAAGTTATATCATCATCAAGTTTGATAAAACTTGACAAAATTTTTTGGAAATCCGCACTAGTAATTTGTTTTACATTCTTAATAATAATGAAAATTTAAATATATATCAATGGTTTTGAAAATTAGACGTGATTTCAATTTGACTAATATGTGATGACATATAAAATTATATGTAAAAGTGATCGAATTTTATTCTTTTTTCTACCAAAGAAGAAAATTTATCTTGTTTTATTTTTTAATGTTTTTGTGCTTTATTTGGATTTTTTTCGATTTTGAGCTATAAAAAGGCGTTTTCTTAAGATTTTTGGGCTTTTCATTGTTTTTTTTAAAGATTTTCTGACTTTCATACTCGTGATGAAATACATTGGTCGCAGTGCATAGTGCCTTCTGATCTAATCTAATCTTATTTGTTCTGTTAAATTTGGACTTTTGTTTGTGTAGCTTTTCTAAGTTTTTTTACTTTTACTTTTTTCACAATATTTTTTTGCTTTAAATACATTAAATTTCTTTTTCTGATAAATATATGTATAAAAGTGAATGATATTTTTGTTAATTTTTACCATATATGTTTATATATAATTGTATATAAAAAAATAGTAACAAGAGATATAGCGATATATTATGATATATAGCGCTGTACTAAAAACTTTCGTAAAAATAAATATGAGATGTAAATATATATCGTTACATGTGGCCCTATACATAATTATATATAATTATATCAGGCTATATATGACTATATATACACTTTTTTGTCAGGTATGCACTTTTACTTATTTTTTTATAGTAATATTTCGATTGTTTTTGTGTATTTCATATTTACGTATTTTTTTGTTTTGTGTCTAGAATTATTTACTGCATTTGGCTTCATTCAAAGTTGTCATCATTTAGACAACCATGATATCAGTAGTTGAAATATATTTTTGTTTATGTTGTATATAATTATTTCTACATATTTTCAGATATTAAATTAAGCTGTTCAAGCTTAAATGCGCCCGCTTTACAAAAATTGTAGCGTTTTTGTAATGGACAAAATTTAATCTACTTGAAAGCGACCAGTAGTGCGTTTCAGTAATTTTTAACGATCCGACAGTCGCAAAATATATCGACAACTTTTTTTGTTTGTACTAACGTTTAAGTGATTCACTAAGTACACCTTACAGCACAAAATACCAACTTCTGGTCGCGGTGCATAGTGCCACTCTAGTCTAATCTAAGTACACCTTAACGATAGTCGACAACTCAATTTTTGAATTTAAAAATCTAACTTTTTCTCGATTGAATAAACAACACAAAAATTGTTGTCGTTTAGATAACAACAACAACTGACTTTAACAATAGCGAATATCGTTAAAACCATGTAAATGAAAAGCAAATCGTTAATTTTGTTGTCTACTTTTTTAAACAATTTGATTATCGTTAAAATAAGTTACTGAATCGTACTACTGGTTGAAGTTGTTTTCTAAGTTTTAAATTTATTGTTATTACTTTCTATTATATTTATATAAAGGGTCCGCCATCGTTTTTTTTTTCAACTAGTGCTTATTTCGTGAATGGTAACACTTAGCTCATGTCTGATTTGACAGATAATTAGTTTTATCATTCCGCTGAACGAATATGGTCCGTATGTTCGTTATCTTGTGAAAAAAGGTGAAAGAAACTGGCGTCCTCATCAATAAACCAAAGCGTGAAAAGCCAAAAACAGTGCGTACATCCGAGAATATTGCTGCTGTGGCAGAAAGTGTGCGTGAAGCGCCATCAACATCAATTCACCGTCGTTCTCAACAATTGAAAATTTCGGAGACATCATTGAGACGAATTTAGCATAAAGACCTTGGTATGACGCCATACAAAGTCCAATTGGTTCAGGAGTTCAAAAAAAAAAAAAGGTATTTGGCGGACCCTTTATAATAGTTAGCATAAACTGCTGTAAAACTCACTTTTTTATTTCTGGTACTTTTTTCATATAGTGACAATATGAACAAAGTACCAGAAAAAGCAAAAAAAAAAAGGATTCCCCAAATTTCTCACTCAACCCAAAATGTCGCTTTGGGAAAATTGCAAAAAACATCAAACTAACAAGTGAGTTAGTGGAAAAGTTATTTGCCAAATAAGTTAATCCACTAATCACTCTAAAATGTCTATTGAGCGACTTAAATAATCGTTGTTTCTCAAATTTTAATAAAACTTCAAAACATTTTTAACTTTAAACGCTTGCACAAAAACTACGAGGTAAAGAAAGGTATGTTACAAAACTATAGTGCAATTAAGCGCTTAAATAAATTTAAATGTGTTACATACTGCGCATATTTAATATATATTTACTTTAAATCCTTCTAATGGGTTTTTCCAAAAAAAAAATTAACATATTTTTTATTTATCCTAAAAACTCGTGTGAAAGTTGTTAAATTCTAAGCCTCTATGTAAACAATTTATAAAAAATAATATAAAATCAATCAATTTAAAATAAAATGTTTTAAAATAAAATGTTTCAAAAACTTGGTTCGAGGTCAATTTTGTCAACAACAAAAAAAGTAGTTAATAAATGAGTTTGTATTTTGCAAACTTACAATGTCGTTATAAATGAAATATGCACAAAATCCCCAACAAAAATACAATTACTCAACCCATTCAAAGTTAAAAAAAAGTTGGGCAAGCAATACTGAACATTAGGGATATAACTTTGTTGGCCCACGTGATGGGCAATACTATATTAATAATAACATTCGCTTTTTCAGGTCATCTTCAAACAAAAATCTCCCACATAAAGTGCTATATCTAAATTTGCTTCACGTTTTTATCATTTAAGTAGCATTTGTACACCGGAATTAAAAAAAAAAATGAGTAATGTAACACATATCGCGAAACAACGCTAACATTTTTTTTTTATTACCAAACGTTCGTGTCCTTTACATAGTGTCCACACTAGATATTAACTTTAATATTTTTCTGTCAGCAAACTTCAAGTTCAATCTCAGAGATAATTATATTACGTGTGGACCACACATTACTGTTACTGTTAGTATCATATCTGATATATAAATAGTGTTGTTGTGATAAATCTCTAAACAACAATATCATGATGTGAGCTGTCAAAATGCACACACACATACATAAAACGATGTAAACAAAAAAATAAATAATACAAGAAGAAAAAGTGTATTCAAAATTGTTTAAGTGTTATAAATCAATTTAAAGTTATTTTTTAATCGTATAGTTGAAAATTAAATGAATAAACGGACGTCTTTACTCAACGGGAGACAGAAAATTGTGAGAAGACATGATATAAATATGAATGCGTGTTCTCCACCCTTAACATTAATATGAACATAGATAATTTAATTCCGTTATTCTGTTGGCGTTCTCGCACATATTATATTAAAGTTAATACCTCATGTGGACACTATGTTAGGATTAATTGGCATCGTTATAGTCTAGTTAATAGTTAAGACTTACGCGAAATATTAATTTTGAGTTTAGTTTACGAAAAAGATTGTGTCGAACTGCAAAAAGATGGAGTTACTTTATATTTTTTGATGGACTATACGACTACACACAAAAAAAATAATTTAGTAGAAAAATTAGTTTAAGGACTTGTAAATCATGTATACTATTTTTCCTCAAATTGTTTGCCAAAATTGAGTTTTCTGCTAAAAGTATACTTATGCAGACTTTAACTGTTTTGAACTAATGTTTCACTAATGTTTAACTAATTTATTTTGTTTTGTTGTATTTCTTAATAGAGTCTACAACAACCAGATTGATTGATGTGAGCAGATTAAAGTGAATGTCGCGGCATGTGAAGATGTAGTAAAGACAAGGAAAATTATATTAAAAAGTACAACTATTGTAAGACAAACATATACAAAACTCAGCTATGGAAGGTTTTTATATATGTTTTCATACATAAAACAAAAATAAATAAAACATATGACTTGTGGATATAAAAAACTCAATATCCTGTTGATTTCGGCTTGTCAAGGAAATTGTTTATTAATTAAAGTGAAGACAAAATAAATTAACTTTTTAAATTTAATAAAACTAAACTAAATGTTTGTAGTGGTAATTCATGGAATGCGGTTAAATTGCAAACCAATATACCTACAGGTAGACAGACTAAAGCGAAGGATAAGGACACCCATCATAGGTAATTTTTTATGTTTCCTTTCCCTATTTGCAGAAAAAATGTTGCTTATGTCATATTTTGTTTTTTTTTCGTTTTGTGTCTAGAAGTATCTACGGCATTTGGCTTCATTTAAAATTGTCATCATTTAAATATAAATAGCTGTCATTTACGTAAGTAGTTAAAATATATTTTTGTTTATGTTGTAAAGGGTCCGACATCTAACTTTTTTTTTCAACTAGTGCTTATTTCGTGAATGGTAACACTTAGCTCATATCTGAATTGACAGATAATTAGATTTATCCTTCCGCTGAGCGAATATGGTTGTGTATACGCTTGAACAACGCTGGGAAATATTGCGACATTACTTTGAAAATCATGGTAATGAGCAAGGAGTGGCCTTTACAGGCAATGGCGATCGTTATCGGGCCATGTTGAACGAATTTTTGCTCACAAAAATTGAAGCGGAGGATATTGGGAACATTTGGTTTCAACAGGACGGCGCTACGTACCACACAGCCGAAGCTACACTCGATGTTTTGCGCCCTGTTTTTGAAGATCGCATTATCAGCCGCAGAGCTGATGTCGTTTGGCCACCTCGGAGCTGCGATTTGACACCGTTGGACTATTATTTGTGGGGTGCCGTAAAAGATAAGTGTTACGCCAACAAGCCAGAGACAATTGACGCTTTAAAGGACAATATTCGTGAAGCCATTGGTGAAATACAGCTGCACACAATCGATAATGTGCTTAAAAATTGGACCGATCGTGTAGGCTACTGCATGGCCAGCCGAGGCAGCCATTTGAACGAAATTATTTTCCATTATTAACCGGAAGGATTGTACTTTCAAATAAAAAAAGAAATTTGAGAAAATATTCAGTAGTTTTTTTTTATAGCATTTTCAAAAAAAAAAGTTATTTGGTGGACCCTTTATATAATTATTTGTATATATTTTCAGATATTAAATTAATTCATGTCGACAATGAATGGCCATTTTTAAATATTTCAATGTATTGTCAATCTTTTTTTTTTTAATAATCACAAACATATTTTTTTTTGGAATTTTCAGCAAATAAAATAACTAAAGAATAATGTTTCTGCAATTTTTTCTTAGTTTTTCAGACTACTAACATTCAGTAAAAATTTTATTAATTTTTAGCAAGGGTTTTTTTTTAATTGTAGTCAACTTTCTGTTAGCAAAACTTTTACTGAATTTACTAATTTGTTTGCTGACTTCAGCAATTTTTTTTAACAAGCACCACCCTAACCAAAATATTGCTGACTCAACATAATTTGTTTGCTGGCTTTACTACCTTTTTTTTTTGAGTGTAGAATAGGTAAAATTTGATAATTGTTAAACAAAAAATAGCAAAAGTTATAACCCTACTGAACACATGTCTGCAAATAACAACAAACATAACTTTCTATAAAGTAAACATCAATGCATATATAAAATATACACTTACACACATGCAATCAAATGCACGTATACAAATACATTAACCCATACATTTTTTATATATGTAAGTACTACATGTTCTACAGCTACAACTACTAATTCAATACATACCGTATAAAATGGTAATTTGTATTTTAATCCGTTTGGTAGACAATCCTTTCTGTCGTAATCCGTTATAGTATGCGATGGCATGCGTAAATTATTGTATAAATTATTGAAACACTCTAATAACAAATGAGAACAACAAACAACATGCAGTATTAATTACAACTAATGCGATTTGTAGAACATATATATATATACACGAACTATGAATGTATGTATACGAAGAAGAGTAAATTTTATGTATTTATATATGAACGGTATACACTTGTTATATTATTTTATATGTATGTATGTTTGTTTTTAAAAATCATTGTGGGTTAATTGATAAGTTACTAGAAATTTAAAGATCGATTAAAATTAAAAGTTTTTCTTTGATTTCCAAAAGCAGAGTTGTTGCTGTATACAAAATTTAATTTTGCTCGGTGTTCCCACAATACTCTCACCCACGAAATTTAGCAAAAATGGTAAGCGCTGGAAAATTTTTAAGAACGGATTAGGAATTTGGACACAAACAAAACTTTTAAGGGGAGGATTTCCATGCTATTCCAAATGACTTAAAACACAAGAATTCCGTTTAAATTTCAGCGATGTTTGAAATTTTGACAATTACATTTTGTGCAGTGAGCAGAATTCATTGAATACTATGGCACCTCATCATTATCTTAATTTGTTTGAAAATGGACTCATACCATTTCCAATATAAGTGCACTCAGGGAACTTCTGCTTTAAAAAATTATAGTTGTTTGGGTTGTAATACAATTTCTTTATTTTTAATGTAAATGTCAGTCATTTGTAGAACAAATTTGTTTTTTACTAACCTTGTAGTTCATTTAAAAAAACAAACCACATCAAATGCCTGTTTTATGATTTTACTTTCATTTTTTACAAACATTTTTTGTTATTTAAAAAATAAAAAAAATAAATGTTTGTTTATTTTTTACTAAGTGGTCCATTTTTACTGCAATTATTAGTAATTTTTTGAACAGTAAAAACAGATGTTAGTTGAAATTAATGAAATGTTAGTCGTCCTTTTTTCAATTGAAATTTCGTTTGTTTTTTACTACATTTGCTGTCGTCTGTGCCTGCATAATATCCGTAGTGTGGTTCATTTGTAGGTTAACGTTTTCTTAATATTAACCGATTTTCATCAAATTTAAATATTCCAAAAATATAAACCAATAATATATGCTAAGTTCTGTCCGATCTGGATCAAAATTTCAGATATTCAACCAAAAAACTTTTCCCTAAAAATCGTATATAAGGACAATAAGTTATTAGACTTATTTCTTTCTAATAATAAAGTTTGATTCCGTTATACGCTATAAAGTTTAAAGAAAGAAGTGCCATCGGAGAAAACACTTTAGTAGAATAATTTATAACCTCTTGCTGAAACAGTTCTAATAAAGTGTATTCTTGGAAATTATTAAGTACAAAATACGAAAAACTCCCCATAAATAAATATTCAAAGTTTGCCCTTTTGAAATCATCAGCCTACAATTTCTTAGCAAATATTTTTGTTCATTTTAGCCAAATATAATATAAAGATATTACAGTTTTTGTTTGCTGTGAGCGTTGTGGTGTAATGGTTAGCGCGTTGGACTGTTACACAGATGGTCCCGGGTTCGATTCCCGGTGACGACAACAGCTACTTAGAAAAATAATATATATGAGTTTTCTATCCCTCATATGTATCGCAGCGCCTGCCTTCGGTGTTTCTATAGCACTTAACCCCACCGAAGTAAAATAATGAATCAGGGCTATGAATTAAAAAAGCTTCAATAAGTTAGCCAACTCTCCCTCAGGTGGCGAGCAACAAATGTTCTAAGACTTATCATATCGCGCAGTTACAGTGTTGCCATGTTTGAAGCCCTTCATCTTTAACCACCTTTCACCTCTCTCTATCCCCTTTCCAAAGAAAGCAACACATTAATTAATAGGAAGAATTTCCTAAATGTTGCTTCTCTTAAAAAAAAAAAAATATAATATTTAGCTAAAGTTTTTGCTAATTTTAGCAGAGTAAATTGCTATCTTCAATTAACTAAACTTTAACTCGAATATAACTAAAATTTTATATGAAAAACAGTTTTATTTTTGCTGTTCTGCTAATTTTAGCAGTTTTTTTTTAACGTAATTTTTAACAAATTGTTGGTAGCTCTTTCTGCTATTTTTATAGGTTTATTTCTATGAGTGTACTTCTCATTTCAAATAAAACACAAATAATATTACGTCAATCAAACGAGGGGATCCTTTATTGTATAATTACCACCAAAAATATACAAATTTATACAATATTCTTTGCGAATTTGTATTTAAAATGATTTGTAAAGTTTATTTAACCCTTTCACTTCCGGCTTTTTGTTTGTGGATATATTTATATTTTGACTTCAGATTCTCGTTAGGGATTCTTAAATTTAAAAGAAAAACATGTACATGTGTGCCACTTTCTAAGTTTACGAGATAAACCAAACGCACTTTTTTCGGAGATAAATTTTCATTCAAAAAATCTCACTTTCTTAACAAATATCGCGACTTTGTTGCCCTCGTGAACAGTTGATCCATATTATAATTTTTTTTAATTACCAATATCCTAAGGAATATATTTAAATAAAAATAAAAAGCTTTATGGCATTACCAAAATTTTTATATTTATTTAAAAATGTGTACAGTGTAGTGTATAAGGGTAGTGAAAGGGTTAAAATACATTTGTAGACAATCGAATGGTTCAGTGGTAGCTGTTGAATTTTTTCGTTGCTATCAGCGATTTCACTTTAAGGCAATAAATAATCTATTGTCGCGAAAGTCTGTCGAAAAATTCGGTAGCAGCAATCGTTTGGCAACAAATACGGTTGCTACTACCGAGTCTGTATTCTGGTTTGTAAAATTTATTCATAAATCACTAAATATTTCCTATTTTTTATCTCTATTATTTTTCACTTTTTATTATTTCCAACCAACAGGTGTCAAAATTAAAAAGCTGCTCAAAATCTAAAAGGAATTCGATCACAAAAAAAAAAAAAAAAATGCGAATTAAATTGCGAATAAGGACACGCCTACCTGTCATATATCCTGAAAGCTAAAAATGCAATAAAAGCTACACAGAAAAAATTATCAACCTAACATATATAACACAGGTCAACAGCAAAAAAAGGCTTGACTAACCACTATATAGATTTGATGCATCATGGCTGCCTAAGTACAAAAATGGTAAAATTTTTCAATTCTATGGATAATTTTTTTTTAAAAAATTTTTTTTTTAAAATTGACAATATTTTGAGCCATTTCTCCACTTATGTTGTCATAACTCAAAAACAACTAGTCCGATTTTGTCAAATTAAATTTACAAAAATTAAGGTTAACAATATCTTTAAAGAACTGTACAAATTTTTTTAATGCGATCAATAGTTTCAAAGTTATGAAACAAATTGTTAGCAAAAAAAAAAAAAAATGCTAAAAAAAAAAAAAAAATTGAAAAACAAAAATCTGGAAAAAATCGAAAATTGCAAAAAATATTACTTTTTATTTTTTGTAGTAAAGCTACATATCATGCGAATTAAACTAGATATGGATCATAAAAATCGATGCATGCTTTACATTTTTATTTACAATTAATTGAAGGTATCGCATATTTACAAGCACTGTAGAAAATTGTACCTACATAATGAAAATGCAGAACATAAAAACTCAGGTGCATTTTACGACACGCATTTTGGCAAAACCCCTTTGGGAAAAACCTCTATGACATTTTTATGATTCTAATAATTAAAAAAAAATAAGTAATAAACAAAAGATTGTTTAATTTTTACGATTGCGGTAGGATAGTAATAAAACGCTCATAAATGTGCGTGTACGCTGAAGTGCTCTTATTTTCCGTTAGCTACCTGTAACGGATAATTTTTTTTTTTTCATAAAAGTCCTTAATGTTTTTAGGATTCTTGGGAATAATAAAAAATTTGCAGCACACACAAACTGTATCCACACAAAGGGTTATCCCAAATTATAGTATCAGTATTTATAAGATCTCCTTGACCCTTTTTATTTCATTCAAGAAGTGTTTGCGATAACGCAAACATCATTTAATACCTACACAAAAATTAGAGTCATACAGCTTAGAAGTTAAAAACAATTTTCAAATATTAATAAAAATGAGCCAGAAAGCCAGAACATTTTCATGTAAAAACGATCCAGATTTATTTTGTTATGTGTGCGGCCAATATATCACCGGGAAAAAAACGGAAGTGGTTCTTAACTTCATTGCAAAAGTCATATCAAGATTGCTATAATATCTATCCGCACAATTTGAACCAGCATTGGACACCGAGTACTATATGCATTCCATGTCGATTGAATTTATCTATGAAGTCTTCTAACGTAAAGTAAGTATAAATTAATAGATTTGGAATATTTTATAATTA
Organism: Delia radicum; assembly: GCA_021234595.1. NCBI lineage: Eukaryota > Metazoa > Arthropoda > Insecta > Diptera > Anthomyiidae > Delia > Delia radicum. The sequence continues at coordinate 312,576,253 of CM037851.1, read as the reverse complement.
CAATATTTCTTAATTAAAATTTGAATTCTTCATATTCCTGATTTCAATTTTTTTTTTCATTTTACAGACGACACTTGGAAATTTTGAAGCCTATGCTATGGAGAGAAACAGCGAACCACGCATCCGAGTGTTATTTTTGTTTAAGTACAAAAAGCATATTTGATGGCCCACAAATTCGCAAATTGGTGAACGATACTGAATTTGGCAGTTCAATGTCAGAAATTGAGAAGAATGCATGGGATTCGTTTGTATGGGTTATTCAAAATTTCTTAGGAAATAACAAGGGTGATGATTACGTTGCGCACGTTGAAGAGATGTTAACTCACTTCCAGAATCTTGGATGCAACATGAGCATCAAATTACACTACCTGCACAGTCACTTAGATCGTTTTCCCGAAAATCTAGGAGACTTGAGTGAAGAACAGGGCGAACGATTCCACCAAGATATCCGGACAATGGAGGAACGATACCAGGGTCGCTGGGATGCACACATGATGGCTGATTTTTGCTGGAGTATTCAGAGTAACACTTCGTTATTCAACAATAGTAGAAAATCGACTAAAAGAAAATTTCAGAGTTTGTAGTTTATAATACATATTTATTTATTTATTTTCTTGTTTTATTTATTATAATAAATGTGAATAATAAAATATAAATTTTCTACTATTTAATTTATTTATTTATTTACATTTAAGCTCATCCAACACAAATGTCTTTCCGAAGAATAGAATCAGTATATTCTAGGTAGGGTTTTGCCAAAAAATACACGAATGTTACTATGTATATGCATTTTTGATGTGAAAATTTGTACATAGCATGGGGAAAATGTTTTCAAAATTCAATCAATCGAAAGAAGAACATTAACTACTCAATTTTATGTATATCAGACAAAAAACTAAAATTTGGTGAAAATGAGCGAATTCACTTAATTGTGAATAAATTCGAAAAAAATCAATCGATTTTTATGATCGATATCTCATTTTGTTCCTATTACATGTGGCTTTGCGATAAAGCAATAAATCTGAACGATTTTTGCCGTTTTCGATTTTTTATGATTTTTTTTAACCAAAAAAATTTGCTATTTTCACGTAAAAAAAATATTTTTTCCCTCAATTTTTTATTATAACTCCAAAACTACTGAGCCGATTGAAACGCAATATATTAACGGATTAAAGGCTATGTAAATTTCAGTTTTTCTAAATTTATTTGAATAATATCGGACTAATTTTTTTTTAGTTATCATTAATTATGTGGAGACACGTCTAAAAAAATTTATAATTTTAATTAAAAGTTTTTTAAAAAAAAACCTCTCCATAGAATTTCAAAATTGAACCATATTTGTACTACTGGGATCACAATACATCAAAATTGTATAGTGGTTTTCAAAGCCCCTAAAATTTTTTCAAAATTGTTGCCTTGTGTAATTAAAGATTTTATTTGAATTTAATTTGTTTCTAAACAAATATTTAATTGAATCAATTAATATTTTAATTGACTTTTAAATATATAAACACATATTTTATTTTAGACGCAATTATCATATTATTTTTTTCATACACTGTATGCATAAATAGAAAATGTTCAGTTTAAAATACCAAATACATTTTAAGTTAACAAACAAAACAAGCACACACACAAACAGACTCAGCATTGCAAAAAAACACACATACCAACGTATAGATCACACATTTTTTTTGTGAGTATCATATGTTTTTTTTGTAGAAGTTATTTATAACTTTTGTTTCCTTCTTAATTTTAATAAAAGGTTTAATTCATAGTATCATTGCCGTGATAGGTTCAAAATCAATTAAAATATTAATTAATTCAATAAATTTTTTAATTGAAATCCGTTTTTAGTTTTTTCTGTGTACATACATTATTATATTGTGACGAAAATTGGTATATTTCTTAGATATACAGCTAGAATTGTATATGTAATTTTGTATATTTCCGAGCAAGTATACGGAAAGCTTAAAAATAACCTTGAACTTAAATATTACATAAAATCTAAAAAATGTTTTTAATGTTATTTTTTTATTATTTTTTGCTTATGTGCTTTGCTTTTACAAAACTACACCTTTTGCAATTGTAATTCAGAAAATATCAATTGAAATTCAGCTTTTCTATTTAAAATTCAGATTTTCCATTTGCAATTCAGCTTTTCCATTTGAAATTCAGAAAATATCAACTCAAAATCAGAATTTCCGTAGAAAATTTTATTTGAAATTATTTGAAATTTTATCAGAAAATATTAAGTGAAAATTTATAAAATACCATTTGAAATTCAGAAAATTTTAATGTTGATTTATTCGACCTTTCAATATTTAATAAATAAAAATCCTCGAGCTCGAAGATTTTTATTTATTAAATTCAGAAAATATTTACTAAAATTCAGAAACTCATCAATTGTTATTCAGAATATATAAATTCATATTCAGGAAATATCAATTGAACTTTCGAAAATTTTACACGAAATTCAGAATACATCAATTGAAATTAAGAAAACATTTCATATCAATTTCATTTAACACTTTCAGAATTTCAAATTATATTTACTAAATTTTAAATGATATTTTCTGAATTTCAAATGGAAAATCTAAATTTCAATTGATGTTTTCTCAATTTAAAATGGAAATTCTGAAATTCAATTGGTGTTTTCTGAATTTCAAGTGGAATTTCTGAATTTCAATTGAGTTGGAAAAGGTGTAGATAAATCACTAATCAAGTGCTCCAGACTACTAAGAAATTATTTGGCATAAAACTTGTTAGTTTAAGGCACTTTAATAACATTAAAATTAAAAGTTCAGAATTTTTAAAATTATAACATCAGAAATATGGGCGTGAAATAAATTTGTTTAAAGGTTTTTGTTTCTCTCGTTGCTTCTGGTTTATTCATTCATTCAAATATAGTTGCTTTTGATAGCTTCTTTTTACTACTATTGTAGTTGTTTTATCAATAGTTAAAAAATGGCTACATGGTTAGTAATTTTTAAGACAAATACAGCCATCGCCTTTTTGAGTAGATTTGTAGTAATTTCTGAATTTTGATTTTTGTTAGTATATGCCCATGTAAACCTCTAGCGCACAAATATTAAGATATTTTGATACTACACTTAAAATATTGCGTAGGTAAAAACCTCTGCAAATGTAGTTAAAAACAAATGGAATTTCAGTTAACAAAAGGACGACTTACACTTCATTAAATTCAACACGTAGTCAAAATGAGCCACATATGTAGTAAAAAATTTACTAACGTTTATTAGTTTTTTTTTTTTTTTTAACAAAAACAAAATTATTGATAAAATAAATGAAAATTCATAATCGGTAATTTAATGTGGTTTGTTTTTTTAAATGAACTACAGATGTAGTCAAACCAGAAAACAAAGATACTACATAACTGTTCAAACAACTACAAATATTTACAGCAGAATTTCCTTGAGTGTGTTCGTCACACCGACCTATATCGGCCCAGTGACAAAGCTTTTTAATTTTAATTAGAGTTAGTAAACGCCTACACCTTGTTAGTGGACATGCTATTAATAATGTCAAAAAAACGAGTAAAAACGTTAAAGTCGGATATGCCAATTGTAGGATATCCTAGTTTGGTTAAATGTCAAAAAGTATATGGTTTCGAAATTTTATTCAATATTTGTCTGCAAATTGGTAAGAAAATAAAAAATCAATACCAAATTTCAATTTTTGCCTAGTGTTACGTGCATATATGAAAAATATTTGACTTTAACCGTGGACCGATTTTATCAAAAACTAATAGACTTTGATCTTGAGCCAATATGACTCAATGTATTAATTTTCATCAACAATTCTTTTAACTGCAAACTGAAGCGTGCGGGATATCAAAGCCAATTTATGGATGACCTTTAATGGGCGACTCGTTTTTGGGTCCATATTAGTGAGTGTCTCAAATTGTATCAAAATATCTCATTATTTGCGACTTACAGCGTGCGAGAGACCATTAGAGGCAATTTTTTCTAAACATGGGCAAATTGTAACCAATATTAGAATGATTTTACCTTGGATTGACAAAAGTCAGTGAGCCAAATTTGATAAAAATATTTTTTTTGCATTTGCGACCTACTGGGTGCGAACAAACATAAAACTAATTTTTTCCGCTGACCGTAATATTTACGACATGTAGCGTGCGAACAACAAATACATGCGAGAAAATCTTAAATTTGCATACTTTTTCATAAATGTTCACAACTTATCCATAAATTTTCTTCGCAAATGACTTCTTATCTTTGTTAAAGTACTAGTTTTAGGGAAAAATGTTAAATATTTTTTAAATATCTTACACACAAAAAAATTTTAATCACGAAAACCACGGATTGATGATATAACTTTAATATAACTTTAATTGCTAAATTTCCGCCAACAACGAAAAATATTAATTCAATTAAAAATTTACAGCTCTTTAATTGAATTATTTTTCAATTAAATAATAGCTAATTTGATTAAAAGTGATCAATATCGTATACCCTCGCAAAAAACAAAAAAACAAATTGTTGTTGCCATACCAAATGTTTTTTTTAAAAAAGGGTTGTTTCCATACCAAACGTTTTTTATAGATTGAATTTTATAACATTGAATTTAAACCGGCTTGAAATTCTCATTTAGTTAGCAGTGTTATTTATACTTATGTGAACAAATTCACAAAGCCTCTATTGAAGATTTCTTTCTATGCATATATTTGAGCTTTTGTTCAAATCAGAGTACTTTTGTTTGTTTGAAATAATTTTCAATTTATTTTTTGCATTTTCTTTCTGTTTAAAAAAGTTTTTTTTTAATTTTTATTAAACGACATTAAACTTTATCAATTATGGTAATGTTTTAGAGTAAATATATTTTCAGATTTAAACAACCGAAACTAAATTATTAAACTTAATAAAGTAATAAACCTAATAAGAATTATTATGTAATCTCAGTGAATTTATTTATTACTAATACCACTAAACATAAACATTTATTAATAAAAAAATAAACATAAATGTGTTGATTTTGCTTTTGAGGGATAATATAAAAAAATGTCAAGCAAGTTCTGAATTTGAGCAAGCATTTAATTGATTCAATTAATTTTTAATTGACATCTCTTAAAATTTAATTGAAAAAAGTAGGGAAATATTTTTTTCTGTGTTATATAATTTTTATAATTTATCCATTTTTTATTTTGGCCGAAAAAAGATGTTTTCCGTGTAATTTCGACCCATATACACAGAGAAAAATTTTGCCATTTACCAACTAAAATTCGGTAACTATGACTGAGATCGTTTGATACAACTGAAAATTGGTTTTCACAACAAAATTTGGTTAATACAATTGAATTATGGTTGCAACACCCTAAAATTAAGAAATTACATTTGAATATGGTTGTACTATCCCAGGCGCGTTTCAATGGGGGGGGGGGTAATATCCCCCGCCCCAATTATTTTTTTCAATAAAAAATGTACAAAAGATTAAAAAACTAATTTACAATACTCTAAGTTCGCCCTCCAAAACCATTTCCTAAATCCGCAAATGACTAACCGAATTTATTTGTTGTAGCCACCAAATTGCAATTTTGAATTCGGTTCGAAATTAATTTTTCTGTCTGTAGGCCCTAAGCTACTGAAACGATTTCAAAATAGAGTTCAGAAGATACATTTCGCATTAAATTGTATATGGTTTGCAATTTGACTGGCCAAAGTAGCTTGATCCTGAATCAAGATATGTTCAAAATAGTAAAATTGCTCAAAAATATAAATTAAAAAGTAAAAAATGTTTTAAAAACTACTCCATATAAACATTTTTTTATCGCGATTTTCGGTTTTATAAGACCTAAATACATAACGAAATAAAATAGTCGTATGTTTATCGTAGTTTTGCTGTAAACTAGTGTGATTTGAAAACCTTTAATTTAGAATGGTAAAACTTGAATTTTCAAATTGTGTCTTTTTAATAGTTTTTTGATTTGATATGTAATAAACTTCAAATTTAGCTTTCATATTTACGACAATAATCCGCTAAAATAAAAATAATTGTATCTCACATGAACTAGCTAATTATATTGACCTTTGCTAAAGGTCATTCAGATCAGTTAACAATTAACCCACGTAATTGCATATGCTAAGTATATTTAAGTGTATGAATTTTTAAATCATCATACATAGTTTATTAGTTACATTATAGGCGGTTGTTGTTGTTTTCGCTGATGGTGTTGTAATTTTACAGTTTGTTTAACACATAAAACATACAATGCACTCATACACACACACACACAAATGCTAGGAAAAAAAAACAACTTCAAACCAAACATAAAGTTTCAAGTACATAACATTATAAAATAATACCAAAAGGATTATAATTCATGTATAAGAGAAAAAGAACCTAAAAAGAGAGAAAGAGCGAAAACAAAAGTTTTGTAGAACTTTATAAGCACGCAACTAAATACGCACTATTAAAAAATACATGTGCGTGTCTGTCGAGGAAACACCAGAAATCATTATACGAATTAATCCTTTTGATTTATAAATGTTGCACGCATATCACCACCAACACCAAATACCACTACCAATACACCAGGAATCATTTAAACACTACATGAGGTAACTGTATGCGTAGATTGATATAAACACACACTCACACGTTGTTGGTTTTTTTTAGAGCTTAAATTGATGGATTACATCAACAAAGGCCTTTTTAAACACTTTCATTTAGGTGTCAAACGGAAACGGATGTATACACGCCGCGACCAAAAGAACAGGAACTAAATAAACGGCCGCCAAAAAACTTGTTTACATTAGTTTAGATTTGTTCCATTTGTTTAGTTTAGTTTTTTTCCAAACTATTTCTTGTTCTAAATCGAAACAATTACATAAAAACTGAACATTTACCGAACTTACACAACACAAAAAACACAAAATTTTAATAGAATTTTTTTTTTTTTTTAAACTAAACGGCGTTTAATGTTTGAACACAATTTCCACACAGTTTTTTTAACACACACACAAACTTTATGGCGTTTGCAAAAAAAAAAGAAGAAAAATGCAAAATTGGAGCACAAATGTTAGGCCACAAGTGGGCAAATAAACGAACCGTTGCACCTGCAATCACACGACGACTGACTCCACAAATAATGCAAAAACTCTTTCCAAAGACAACTTTGAGGTTGATTACATAGTCTAACTAACTACAAAAGCAAGCAAGCAAGCAAGAGCTAACCTGAGTTGGACACACGGTCGGTCACACGGCTGTTATATGCTTGTTATCCTTTTAGGGCTACGTGTTTTACAGAAAAAAAACAATTGCCTCAATATTTTCTCGTTGTTGTTTTTATATTTTTCTTTTTTCGTTTAACTCTTAGCACGTTTTTTTAGCACAAAAAAAATAGCAGAAGAAAGAAATTTGAAACACGAATTGTTAATACTTTCCGCACAAACCAAAAAACCCAACCAAAGTATGCAATGCACGCCAGCAAACTGTGTAGCAGGCTGACAAACACCAGCTCGAACCTACTGCCAGTGTAAATGCATAACATGCTGGCAAAAAAAAAAATAAATAAAAAAATAACATGAAGAAATAAAAAATATACACACCACCCATACAATCATATATTTTCACTTGCATCCATGTGTATGTATGACTATAGGTTGCCTACTACGATGCACAGTGGTTACAAGCACAAAAGGAAAATGGTTATAATTATGAATGTTCTAAACTACTGGTTCAATCGGGAAATAGAGTTTACAGGAATTGCAAAGCGGAACTTAACAATTAAAAAAAATATTTCTATAGTCACCCTGTTTTATCACATGGTATCAAAGTTGACCATCTCGGGCATATACAATTTGTTTGGGCATATTAATTAAAAACTTCTTTGTTATGTGCAGATATGTCGGTAGATATATAATACACGCATTTTGTTTTTTTTTTTTTCAAAACAAGTGTAAAAATAAAAAGAAGAAAAAAAACAAAAAGCGTGTATTAAGTATATATCTACCAAAGGTAGAGGGTGCACATAACAAACAAGTTTTCAATTTATTTTTGATCAATGGTGATAATCTTCGAGCTCATATAATAACTTCGAGCTCATATATTAGTTTTCATTTAGTGAGAAAACTAGTTCATATGAATGTTTGATGTTTTGCATGGGATTGTCACTTCTTTCAAAACGTGTTCTGATGATGGGAACCTAGAAAATTCCCGAAATAGATCTATCAATACATTCCTGAAAGTGGTCAATTAATAAATTTGAAAACAAAAACTGTATTGATTATTTGTTAGGAAAATATCCTAATAAAGAAATATAGAGTATGGCCTCGAACGTGAATAATTTTCATTTTCATAAATCGCCAAAAAACTCAAAATTTCCCAAAACACTCAAATTAAAAAAAACAATCTCAAAAATGTAGAAAAAATTATCAAAATTGAAAAAAAACAAAGTTGAAAAAAAAATCGCTAAGGATAGGAAAAAAAAATTTATATTTAAAAAAATCACTAAAATTTAAAAAATTTACAAAAAGTAAAAATCGCTGATTTTAAAAAAATAAAATCGTCAATATTGTAAAAACAATCGTTAAAATTTAAAAAAATAACCAAAATATTAAAAATTTCTAAAATTGAAAAATTCACCCTGATGAAAATTAAAAAGGCTATACCCGATGAAAAAAGTTTCGATATACTCATATACAACTTAATAGCATTATATATGCTTACATAGTTTATACAAATTTTTTGATATGGAGTAATATATTATCATATATCATTGTATCGTATGTTATATATTTGCATATATTGTATATCTAATAAGAAATATATATATATATCTATATATTCTACCATATATTATCTTATGTTAGAATATATGGTACAATTAATCAAAAGTAATTCTATCACTTTTATATATAATTATACATGACTAATCCTATCATTATATATAAATATATATACAGAAATTTATTCAAATATATATCACTTTTATAATTAGAATAAGTTTCAAAATGTAATCCAAAAAAATTAAAAAATACTTTTTTTTTGTTTTGTAATGATTATTCATATATTTTGTTTATTAAAGTACTAAAAACAACGTTATAATTATTAGACTTTAAGCAGGGTTGGTATTGAATACCATTTCATAATAACGGTTGTTCATAATAACGGTAGTTCCCTACATTACATTAAGACCGAAATGAAAATTTTAGAAAAGCGATTCCATTAAGAACATGTGTGTTTTTGTATAACCAGTCCTATTTTGCTATTTCAGTTGTTTGATTTTGAAATATCTTGAAGTAAATAAAATAGCGCTAAAATACCGAAACATCGATTTATAACAGTATTTTGTAGATATAACAAAATTTAATTTTTAAAATTTTGAAATAAACCCTTTAATATCAGTACACACATGCCACTAGTGGAATCGTAGTTTAAACATTTTCATATCGCTATTGATATAGGCGTGGCAGGCAACTACCGTTATAATGAAAAGTAGTGTTTGCCAACCATGACTTTAAGCCAACGAACATATAGAATAAAGAAGAACAAAGATACTCAGCATCTGTTAAATTTTATATCTCAATTGGTTTTAAGAGAAACAGTTTTTTTTTTGAGGTTTTTATGACCACCAGGGCTGGCTTGGACGTAGTCCAATCTGGAGGTCCAATTTTCGATCACTTTTTAAAACATTTGTGACCATATCCACAAAAAATATTCCAGCGGCGTTAAATCTCACGATTTTGGATTCCAATTCACGAGTCCGAAACGTGAAACTATGCGGTTACCAAACGTTTCCTCCAATAAATGAATTGCGGCACCAGCTATGTGACATGTTGCCCCGTCTTGTTGAAACCACAGCTCCTGCACATCATGGTTGTTCAATTGATGAACGAAAAAGTCAGTAATCATGGCTCTATAGCTTTCATCGTTGACTGTAACGTTTTGACCAGCATCGTTTTTTAAAAAAGTACGGACCAATAAAGCACACTAAACAGTCAGTTTTCTGGATGTAACGGTGTCTTAACATACACTTGAAGATTATCATCACTCCAAATACGACAGTTTCGTTTATTGACGTATCCATTTAACCAAAAGTGAGCTTCATCGCTAAGCCAAATTTGCTTATGAAAATCGGGATCAACGGCAATCTTGTTTTGGCCCCATTCACCGAATCTACGCCTTGCTGGGTGATAGTGTGGCTTCAATTGTTGCACGAGTTGGAGTTTGTAAGCACACAAACCAAGATCTTTCTACAAAATCTTAAATAAAGTGGATGGATACATATCCAATTCCTGTGAACGATGGCGGATAGACTGATTTTGGTCTTCCTCTAGGCTACGCTCTAGATCAGAAATTACTTCTTTTTTACGCACTGTACGACGTTTCTGTGGATACATACTATCATTTAGAGTAAACGTGGTGCGAAAACGTTCCATAGTTAATCGAATTAATTGCTCTTATGGACGATTATGATGACCGTAAAATGGACGTAGTGCGCGATACGTATTTCGAACAGAACCATGATTTTCAAAATAAATTTGCACAATTTGGAAGCGTTGTTTAGGCGTCAGTCTATTCTTGTTGAAATGCCGAACCAAACTAAATATAAATCACTTGACAGCTGACAAAATGGCCGCCAGTTAAAAAAGTGTTGACTACTTAAAGTTCTATACCTGTATAAAACACACCCTTTATGAGAGCGCATAAAGAACGTTTTTTTTTTTTTTAACTCGTAACCTAGATATCAAAAAGTATAAAAATAGCCAAATTGGCCAACATTTGTAAAATTTATACGCCGTGATGGTCAATCTTAACAGACTGTGTCAAAACAGGGTGACTATATAAACAATTTTCTCAAAGGCTGGGCCCCCTTTACATTTCTTGTAAACATTGTTTCTCGAGAAAAAAAAATTATTGAACATGACTGCGGACACGAAATTATTATATCATGATCCTAATTATGACATATATGAAACTGGCTCATCATATTATGGTTACCGAGGACGACAGTGGACAGTGCAAGCTGCTCTTAAACTATCACAATATGATGCTCTTTTCTCTGCGTGCAGTTGTTTAGAAGATTCTTAATTATTACAATTTGTGTGTGTGTTTTGAACCACTGTGCGACGTTCAACGTGCATTTATATCAGTGAGATGGTGGGGTATAATCATTACGACGCAGCTAACTGCAAGTGTAAATGATACCACAAGGCTTACAACAAACAGACTATATGGCAAAAAAAGCAACGTTGTCGTCAACAACAGCCTAACCAATATGAGAGTAATATGTCTACCAAAGGCCTAAGCAAATCATACAAACCACATACATAAAATGTCTAAGTATTTTTTAGAGATATTACAAAGCACAACTTACAAAATATACCTACATCGTTGAGCCCTAGAGAGAGGGAGAGTTAAGGACAGACAGTGCAAATTGGAAAGACTTTTTTTATTTTTAAGGAATCCTTACAAATATGACAAACATACACATATTCACCTTCACACGGTACTGTCACTAACATGCTTCTTTTTTTTCTGAAATATTTTCGTTTGCAATCAACCAGTCAGTCATGCCACACACAACTGGTTTAGGATCTAGTAGTGGCAAATAACACAAGAAAAAGTATAAGCCATAATATATAAAAAAAAAACACTGAAAAAAGTTACAGCAAATGAAGTACTCATCATTATTTTGAATGAACCATACACTTAACGAAATTATGATAAAGGCATACAAATGATATTAAAAAACAGGATGTTTCATCTCGCTTAGTCGAAACTCGGATTATAGGATAAACAATAAAATCTAAGGGTGACCTCATCTCTTTTATGTGCTATCTGTAATATTAAGGGGCTAAAACGAGAGCAACAAAACTAGGTAATAATTTTGATCAGAAGTATGTAGAAAATTTTAGCTTAAGTGGTTTAATAGCTTTAGAAATCAATAAAAAACGACAATTATTCTTAGTTTAAACGAGCTTAAGATCACTTATTTATTTCCAATATTTCGTCTCCACATTGGGAGACTTCTTCAGGGAACAAATAATACAATTGGAAAAACTTGTTTTAATAACTAAAAACTTATATACATATAAAACAAAATTTGTAATACGTATATAAGATTTTAATTAGTGAAACAAGTTTTTCAAATTGTAATAATTTTTTCCTGAAGAAGTCAACCAATGTGGAGACGAAATATTGGAAATAAATAATTAATAAATAAATGATCTTAAGCTCGTTTAAAGAATTAAATAAAAGAAGATCAAAGAAATCTTAACATTTTTAAAAACGACAATATTTAAGGAATTGTAAAAATATAAATGAATGGTTTATTAAAAAAATTCTTTTTGTGATAGAAAAACACAATATTAGATATTATTCATAAAATTATAATTTAGAACTCGGACTACCATTTCAACCCTGCTAACCACTTCATTATTGACCCATTTTTTTAGAGGCAAAATCGGGTGCCATCGTGGAGCCCTGGGTACTCATCTGAAAAAACAATTATTATATTTTTTCACACACGAATGAATTCTTTGGTCTCTAACATAAACATAAGAATTTGCATAAACATAAGAAACATAAGAATTTGCTGAAAAATAGTAGACTTGATTTTACTAACTTTTCTACCAACATCTTTTATTGGGTGTATATAAATCATATATCGGCATTCAAACACAGGAAGCTTGTCGAGGTGTATAGTCTATAGAGATTTTGTTTTCAATTTATTAATTGACCACTTTAAGGAATGTTTTGATAAATATATTTCGGGAATTTTCCACACTTTGAATACTATGTATGTAAATACCACTACAAATGTAGTTAAAAACAAACGAAATTTCACTTAAAGAAAGGACGACTTACATTTCAGTAAATTCAACTAACATTGTCATTTGTTATTTAATGTTCAAAAAATGAGCCACAAGTGTAGTAAAAACCACATATGTTAGTAAAAATAAACAAATATATATTTTTTTTATCTCAGAAAGGTTGAGGTTAAGAAAAAGAATAAACGTCTTTCTCTAAAACTTATAAACACTATTAATTTTTAAATCAGACTAGACTAGGTTCTGCCAGTAATTTTTCATTTAAATTGTATTATTATTTGTGTCTTATAATTGTCAAATTGTATCTATATGATACATTTTTTTCAACAACCAGCGGCTGTAAGAATCAAACCTGAGTTTCTTCATACATTACAAACGTAACAATACCAAGTCATGACAGCTTCACGATCACATAAAAGTATGGCCTCAAATGTAATGCAGTTAAATTGCAGTTTTTCTTTCCTATTAGCTTTTTTGTTATTGTATATTATACTCAGAAGTGACCAACACTAACAAACACAAATATTCTATTTTTAGATTTTTGTTTATTTTTCTAATCTTGTCCGTCTCTATTTCACAACGTTACCAGACTGACGTATGGTTTGTACATTCAGTGTAGACAACTTTGCGTTTATGTTGAGACCTCGCCACAGGGCAAATTTTATAATGTATATTAGTATAGTGTTATTTTAACGTCAGATAGACAGTCGCATTTAATTTTTAATGCATTTGATCAGGCACGTAGCTAGGGGGGAAGGCTTGGGGGCTAGAGCCCCCCGAAATGATTTCACAAATTTAAAAACTGAATACAATTCGTTAGAAAGTAACAATGTTATTGATAAATTTAATATGAAAATATTTATTTTTGACTTGGATCAAATAGGAAATAGTTTTATATGATTCAAATCTTAAAATTTCGTTAGAAAACATCGCCTGCAATATATAAAATCATTTCATAAGAGATTTCAAAGTCATTGACTTAAAATATAATCAAAAAACTGTTTGAGACAATGCAAACTAAAAATTAAATGTCTACACAGAAAAAACTAAAATTGAGTTTTAATTAAAATATTTGTTGACTCAGCAAAAGTTTAACTGAATTCGGTCGTGTGGATGCAATTGTAGTAACAACTAAAATAATTTGTATCTATTTAATTAATATCATTTTCAATTACATATAGTTTTATTCACATCTATTAAAATTTAATTGAATATTGTTTACTATTGGGAAAAATTACAAAATTTTAAAAAAATCACCAAAATTGTAAAAAAATCGCCAAAATTTAAAAAACAATCCTCAAAATTGCAGAAATTTAAAAAACTTCCAAAATAAACACCAAAATTCGAAAAAAAATTTAAAAAAAATCACCAAAATTAAAGAAGAACGCGAATTTTCAACTTTAAACAATATTTTTTATTTTGGCGACTTTTTAAAATTTTTGCATTTGTTTCAATGTTGTTATTATACGTTATAAAAACTGAAATTTAACAGTTAATTGAAACAGTTAATTCAATTAATCAGTTAATTGAAAGTAAGTTTGAAATCGAACAAAATTTTAATTGAAATTTTTTTGACAATGATTTTTCTAAGACTCAAAATTAAGTTTACTTGTGCCGTAAAAGTCGTTACTTTAATTACAGTGCATTCTTTTTATTTAAATTTGGTTTGCTACGCACGCATCTGGTAACATAGTTTTCAGTATTTTTTTTACGATATATATTATTTATATATTTTTTTTAATTTTTTGAAACAAATTTAAGCCTCAAACTTTGATCGATATGCATAATGTGTTAACGTGGTCCAATGTGACTCAAATTTTTTCAATTTTTTTTAGACTAAATGTAAACAAATTTCTATCGGCGCTCCTTGAAATGTGACATTTTAAAATCAAGTAGCTAAACCAGTCTTTGTGTTATAACGATGTGGTTTTTTTTTGACATTTTAAACGGTTTTTATTTAAAAAATTGATTAAAATAATTTGAAAAGCGTTTGAAATTGTCCAAAATATAAATCAAAGTGAATTGGAAATACATAATTTATAAAACCTATGCGATGTCAGGTATATTTTTAAATTTTCCAATTTTATATTTTTTCTTTATTATTATTTCTTTCAGACTATAATCACGCTTGCTTGTAAAATTTTCGATTTTTTTAATACAAGACATGAAGTCGGATATATGATAAAGGGGAAAAAATAGTGAATAATTTGTTAAAATAATTCAAATAAGTGGCAGCCGGGGTCCACGACATAGTGTCAAAATGGTTTTCAAAATGTGTGTTTTCTCGAGCATTTTAACGCTGTTTTTAAATAAGTCTAAATTTCCTAAACTTTAAACATATTTTCATACAAAGATGTGTTAAATTTCACCACCAATTTTAAAAATAGATACGTTTTTCATATATTTTTGCTGCTTTATCACCTATCCGAATTTCAAAGGGAACCCATCGGAAAAGCTTCCTTATGAGTGTCAGGCAAATTATATAGGATATTTGCTTTTAATTTGTTTTTTGGACGGTTATAAATCTTTAATTTCCCGAGTTAAAACGTTTGCATAAAATAATACATTATTTTATATACACTTATAAGGTTTTGTCTGCCAGTGCATTTAACCGGACATAATTATATAAATTCATATATAAAATTAATTACGTAGAAAAAATTTAATATGATGTCATATATAGTTGCGTATAATTGTATATTGCATTTAGAATACGCTAAAACTAATCCAAGTAATAATTACGTTATATTTATATACCTAGACATTGCAAAATTATATATATTTTGATATTATATCATATTTAAAAAAACACAATTTTATTTTAGATAAAATTGTATATTACCCCATGCAGAGTCACACTAGAAAATTTGTCAATTATATTTTGGATGTAAATATGTATTACATCAATACAATAGTGCAATTAATTGTATCATTTTGTGTATAATTTTATACACAAAATTTACCCCCAATTTTTGTCTTTTGAATTGATTTCTTTCTGGTTCTTAACCCTAAAAAAAAGGACTTGTTTCGTTTGTAACATTATGAGTTCTTAATTTAGTCTAAGATTTTTTTCAATCTAAAACTCTAAATTTAGTTTCAACGTTTTTTCCGTGTTTGTTATTCAATGGTGTAAGTTAATAAATTCCACAAAATCTTCATTTTCATTATATTATTTTTTATTTTTGAATATAATAAAATATCCAAATGCTATGGAATTTGTGACAAATTATAGAGTTGTAAACCTTTTGCAAGTGGCTAAAGTCTAAAAGGATTAATAGATATTTCTGATTTTCATGACGTTTAAAATCAAAAACCGGATACAACTATAGCTTATTTTGTATATATCAGTATCAGTTCAGATATAAATTTATACCGCTATATAAAATCGTATTAAATTGTATCGCGTCATTATTCGGATGTTATTTAATTATTATGCCCATTTTTCGGATAAAACTGTATTAAGACTCATATTAAATTTCGTATGATTATATAAAGCATCAAATTAATTTTAATCGGGTTATTAGAAGTTGAAACTTTTTTACTTTTTTTACATTTATCAAGTTTACGCTACCCTAGACGTATATTAGCATATAAAAAATACAAAGTAACGCAATTTTATTTTTCGCGGTTTTCAAAAAGTTTTCCGCATAATCCTTTTTTTATTTAATTAAACTAAAAATTAATATTTACCTAAAAATTTAACGTAATTAGACAATAACGATGCATATCCAACTTAAAGTACACAAACGTTTTCAAATTTGACGTGTTTCGCGTATTGTGATCAAACAGATTAAAGCGTTGTTTCGCGATATAGACATTAAAATTCGCAAAATAATGAACACAATAAGTAAAAAATGAAAAAATGCATTTTAAGGAAATGCCCCCCCGAAACAAATTCCTAGCTACGTGCCTGCATTTGATAAATTTAAATTAGAAAGGTCGAGGTAAGGAAGAAGAATAAACGGTTTTCTTTAAAAAGTTATAACCACCACGACTGTAAAAAATGTATGTAAAATCATAAAACAGTCATTTACTGTGGTTTGTTTTTTGAATGAACTACAAGATTAGTAAAAAATGTAATTTTGTTCTACAAATGACAGACATTTACATTAAAAATAAAGAAACTGTATTGCAAGCCAAACAACTACAAATTTTAAAAGCAGAATTTTCCTGAGTGTAGGTTCCCATCATCAGAACACGTTTTGAAAGAATATTACTAAGAATAGAAAAAATAAATCTGTTGTTTCTACAGATATTTAGTTATATTTGAGCCTACTTTTAGTTAATTGAAAGTTACAATTTAAACTTCTAATATCAGCAAAAGATTTTGCTAAATATAAGTAGACAAAAAATCATAAAAAAATGTGACATTTTTCAACGTTTTTTTTTATATATTTTTTATGTGAATAAAAAACTGCGCTTCTGAAATCAGCAATCTGCAATTTTTTATCAAAATTTTACGTAGATTTTAGCAAAATATAAAGCAGGGGTGCCCACGGCCTATGCGCTTGGTACTCATTTGTTTTTGTAAAAACACTTAGCTATAGGCTGTGTGTTTTAATACACACATAGAGCGCTCAGCACTAGCAATACGAAATACACAAACAACTTTGTCTTATTAGTTTTTTTGTCGTTCTTCACTTTATACACGCAAGCGCAAAGCAACAACACTTTCGTATGCTTTGCTTGTAAACATTGAAATATTTTTTTCTTTTTTCTTTGTATGTATTGGTTTTTACAACAAAAATGTTGAATAAAAATTAGTTTTTCTTTAAATGTATTGGTGTTTGCTCTTCCATAAGGAACTTTTGGGCACTCCTGATATAAAGTTATTTTCTTTCCACTGAGTTTAAGCTAAAATTTTGTTGATATTACAGACATTTAGTAAAATTTTTTGCTAAGTTTTGCTATTTTTAATAAACTCAAATATAACTTAAATTTTGCAAAGTTAACAGTTTTAATTTTACTGTTTTTAGTTTACTAATAAAATCTGCTAATTTAAGTAGTTTTTTCTGCAACGTTATTTTTAACTACTTTTCAAAGATTCTGCCTCAATCAATCCCATTTTGAAGTAGTTTAAACTTTTCATTAAGTTAGTGATTAATATTTTGTTAAATGTGCTCGTATACATTTTTCGATTAGTGTAAACAAACAGACACAAACAACACATCACAAGGATAACGTTACAAATAAACGAAAAAAAAGCAGACTAAAAAACAACGATTAAAAAATATTAAAACATTAACACAACATGAAAAAAAAAAATAGACCATCATCAACATCATTTTGTTGTTGATGTTGTTGTTGCTGTTGTATGCACACATTTGAGTATGCAACATCCTTTAAAAACGTCTGCAGTCAGATTTTTATGCTTTTTCACTTTTTTTTTTTTCAAAAATATGCAGTGCTGCTGCATCACACAACTCACCTACACATACTCATTTAAACAGACTCATCATCAGACTCATTCATTATTTCTACTTTCAACGGAGCTTTGAAAACAAAAATTGTGTTGTATTTTGTTTTCGTTGTTGTATGCATTGCATACGTTGAATACATATTGTTGTTGTTTTTGTTGTTGATGATGATGTTCACTAAGCAAATCCAACACGCCACATACTACAAAAATATTAATGTTGTTGTTTCTCTGTTTGTTATTTTTTTTTTTTTTTTCTCAACTAGGACTTTTTTTGATTTTTTGTTTCCTTTTGAAAAAAAAGAAGCAGAATATAAGTTGAGTACAACAACAAAATTATAAAAATACAAAAAGAATTTTTAAAACTTTTTTTAGGCTCAGCTCACAATAGCAACTACGACAACAACAGCATCAGCAACTACGACAACAATAGCAAAGACTGTGACGACAGCAAACAAAAGCAACAACAGCAACAACAAAAAAAATTGCATGAAGATGTTTCTTTAAAGGACTATGTTGTTGTTGCTGTTGTTGATTGCGCTACTATACATACAGAAAGAAACAAACTAAGGACGAGAGGAAGAACAAGATGAAGATGGTGCGGACGACAAAAAAATACACCACACGTATGCAACGAAACCGCAAATAAATGTCAAAAACATGATATTTTTACTTGCAAACATAAATGCGCATGTATGTGTATGCCGGTTTGTTGTTTTTGATAGCACCAACATTCTTTGATTTCGGAATTTGTAGGTGCTCCGTAATAAAGATTTGTGTGTTTGTAAAAATTCATATCGTAACCCAGATGTCCATCTCACTGATTTTATTTAGAGTATCCATGTCGTTTTTATTTCAATGAAAATTCATGTTTGTGTTTAGTGGAAGTGGTCAAGGTAAAATTTAAAAATTTTAGGTCACAGAATATGTTAACAAAATGTCAAATATATAAAAATTTTGTTTTAAATTGATAACCAGTGACCGGAATCTCATGCAAATGCAGGGGTTTTCTCCATTAGTCTGAGAACAGGACAAATAAAATATCTTTGCACATCAAATTTGAATGACATACATCAATTTGTTAGTGCACATTTTTGCATTTTTTTCTACAAATTAAAATTTTTTGCATATATTTCTTTAAATGCATATCTTTTGTGCATAACTTTACTAATTTTGCTTTAAATACATATTGTAATTGCATATTTTTACTAATTTTGCTTTAAATACATATTTTTATAACATTTTTCTTATTGTTAGTTTCTCGTAAAAAATCTCAATTTTAAGAAAAACAGTTATAAGTGGTTTATTAAAAGCGTTGTAACCTAGATGTCCATCTCGCTGATTTTATTTGGAGTATCCATGTAGTTTTCATTATTATATTTTTAATTCAAGTGGTCAAGGTAAAATTAAATAATTTTAGGTCAAAGAATATTTTAACAAAATGTCAGATATATAAAAATTTTATTTTTAGCCGATAACCAGCAACCGGAAATTTATGCAAATGCATGTTTTTCCATAAGTCTGAGAACAGGATAAATAAAATATCTTTGCGAATCAAAAACTTTGCGTTAAAATGGCATCGATTCGTTAGTGCATAATTTTGCTATAAATGCAAATTTTTGCATATGCTTCTTAAATGCATATAATTATTGCATATTTTTACTAATTTTGTTATAATGCATATTTTTACTAATTTTGTTATAAATGCATATTTTTACTTATTTTGATTTATAAATTAATTACTAATTTTGCTTTAAATAAAATTTTTCTTGTAGTTAGTTTCTCGTAAAAAAACTGAACTTTATTTTATATTGAAATTTAATATGCAAATTTGCCTTAAGAAAAACAATTTTAAGTGGACTATTAAAAGCATGTTTTTCAATATAAATAAATAATTAAACTTTTTTGTTAGTTGTGCAAGCGTAGTGTTTCCAAAAAACCGACTTTTTTACGGTTAGTCGAATGTAAAAAACCCGGTTAATCGATTAACAGCCCTTAATTAAATCAACATTTTTCTTAGTGAAAACAATGTAAAAATATGGAAAGTGTACTTCAGAATTTCGATTAATTCGTTTATTATTCATGTAAAACACTTAAATGCAAAACACTTTATTATATTCCCAACTCATACTACAGAGTTCTCTGAAATTAAGATGTTTTAAAAAAAATTTAAGGTAAACTTCCGGCTTCTTAAGCGCCATATTAAAGGGTTAGAACATTGTGGAAATTGTAATTTGGCAATCTTTCGACGTGGTTCCAAAGTAACTGCAAAGATAATTAAATAAAATTAAAGGTATTATAAAAGTCCGTACACAAAATGTTTATAAATTCAAATATAAAGAACTTTCTGACGTTTTTGTATCCACAAACTGTGGTAGCTAAGGGATTAAGTTAAGTGCCCTTATTAAGGTTTCATTAAGATCTGAGTCTTAATGAAAATCACCCACGAGTAAATAATACATCGTTTGTTTTATTGTTAAAGGCATGGTAGAGAAGAATGAGTGTATTTTCTAAAAATCATAACTACATTGTAAATTTTCAATTTTCTGAATCAGACTGCGCAGTTTCTGGTATTGAACCTTCGTCAGTGACCCTGTTCTTTTTTTTTTTTGAATAATGTAATATTATGGTTATGGTTTTTTATTTGTTCGATTGCGTCTATATAAAATTTTCTGTGCAATCACTGACCGTGGTATAGATAAACTGATTTCTAATGCCACATGCACTCGCACTACACGTTAGAAAGATCGCTTTAGCGCACTGAGCTATCGTCAGGTCGAGTTTTGTTGTGATTAGAACTAGTTCTATTCAATACACGGTGTTTTTTTGTTCTTGCATACATAATCTCAGAAGTACAACTCCAACAACACAATAGTTCTATTTTGAGAAACTTACCTCACTATAATGTCCACTGTTTTCCAATATGTTGTAAGTGATGCCACATCTATGATATATTCTTTGTATATTCGATAGATGGCGCTTACGTAGTTAAGGAAGAATTGCCAGAGAGCAAAGTCTGATTTTTGTTTTGAGTTTGAATTTTAACGTCTTTTTCAGACAATTGCAATGAATACTATAATTAATATGCAATTTCATTTAATTTTAATTGTGAAAGGCGTGGTAGAGAAGAATATTTTTTATTTTAAATATGTAGCGTTTCTTAAAAACGTACGAATTTTATAAATTACTAATGTGTACGCAGTTGGCGCCAACAGTGTTTAATTTTTTTATTTTGAATACATTTTAATGTTAAGGAACAGTTAATTGCATGGTCACGTGAAATAGCTGGTATAATCCGTAAAAAAAGTATATTTTTTAATTGAACGGTTTGAACGTTTTGTGGAATGTATTTCACTCAATTTTATATGAAAAGTTGCAATTTTGTTTATCTAATTAATTTCGTTTACTTTCATTATTTTAATTACGAACCTTTAAAGTTCAAGCGAAAAATGTTAATGGTAAAAATAACATGCCATTCTTAAAAACTAAGTTTTTATAGCATCTTTACTTCCCAAATGATTTAAATAAAAATTAAAAACCGGTTAACCAAGAGCTTAAAAACCGGTTTGTCAAAAACCGTAATTGATCCTAAAAACCGATTTTTCGGTTAATCGGTTAACCGTTTGTGGAAACACTATGCAAGAGCTATTTTGAGAATATATGTTTAATATATTCTCAGAATATATTAATTATCTTTAAAATTTAAATTACATTGACGAAAAATATGAAAAATAATTAATTTAAAGTGCCTCTCTTCTCGTTTTTTTTTTTTTTATTATTCTTTTAAACTCTAGAAATCCAAGTTCAACTTTTTAGAAGACAGATTCGAAATAAACTCAGAAACTCAATACACATCAAAATACACCGTTAACATACTTAGACGCTGAGCTGTCATTTTCTATATTCAAAAACCTTTTGGAAACAAATGAATTAACATTTTACATTTGAAAATATATACAAAAACTTATTTATTCAAATTTCTAATAAAAATATAAATCTACTGATGAAAGATTCATTATTACATACAAGACATAAGAAATGTAATGTTTGAGCTGACATAAATACATTATATAAATTTGTTACCATTTAAACGAACTTTTTTGTTTTTGTTTAGTTAGATTTTTACAGGAGGAAGAAGACGGAAACATTTTTATTGAAAAATTTAACGGATGAAATGGATATGCCAGACTGAAGCAGTTTTCGTACAATCCAAGGACTCGTCACTGTTTAATTTATGTGTCAATTGCACAAAGTATTTTATATTGTTAATTTGCTCTATATGAAAAACTTTTAACTTTGTGTCGTAGTGAGCTTCAAACTTTATTTTATTGCAAATACGCCGTCTAAATAATTATTTCTTTTTATTAATTTTCAAAAATACGAAATTTTCTACTAAGAATATATGAAATATGAACATTTAAGATAATATTTATGCATATATGGAGATGTAGGTTAAGTTTTCTAGTGTAAGCGAATATGGATGACCATAAATTATTATATAAAAATATATATGATCATATATGAACTTTTTTAACCGGGTTACCTATTTGTATATTTGTTATTTGCCTTGACTTTATTCTAATAGCTTATCTAGAATATTTTATATTATAATTATTTTCGTTTATTTAACCTTATTTCTTATTTCTAAATTTTCTAATTATTTGAGTTAAGGTTTGTTTTTTATATAAAAGTTTTTTTTATTTTCAATATTTCGCTACTCCTTTGTGTAGCATCTTCAGGAAAATAAATAAATTAATAAACTTTCAAAAAATTTTAAAATAAAAAAACTTTTATATAAAAAACAAACCTTAACTCAAATAATTAGAAAATTTAAAAATATTTTATATTATGTTTGTTTCTTTTTATCTTAATCGTAAATTGCTAAATATATTAACGTTTGCTCCAAATCACTACCCTATGGGGAATGAGGAGTCAATTGACCTAAAAGTGACTGGTTAAAGAAGGACTTATCACAGGACTGGTATAATGTAATACTGAAGTGGGTTAAGCAGTGCCAATTGTCCTAAAATTACCAATCCTGTGACTGGTAAAGGGAGGACATACCACTTAACCAGAATGCTTATTAACAAGAAAAAGCCAGTTGGCCAGAATTTTAGCCATTGGAAGCTGTTTAGTTTCCGTTTATTTTATATGATATGGTCCTTTTGCCACAGTCTTGTGGTATGCCCATCTTTGGTTAGTCCTGTGGCATGACATTATGTGGTTTAAAGCAGGACAAATAACCCCCTTCTATGACAAGCCAATGTTAAAGTTGCCAGTTGGTTACATAGGGTAGGGTTTAGCAGACGAACGGTCGCTGGCGCGAAGGGACCGATCCTGTGGCACACGCAGAACCGATCCCATTCCCCATAGGGTAACTAAAATAATGCAAAATAACATAATATATTGGTAGTTCAACTACCAAGAGATTACTTTGAAAACGAAACGAACCAGTTAACAGGATACTCCAACTCAACCTACAAACTATGAACTTTATATTTTAAATGTAGGCGTTCGCTAATACTGGGTTTTAATTTTTTTTAATTAACGTCCTGCTCAATACCACCTGCACTAAAGAAAATCAGTAAAGTCAGCGACATGTTTACTAGAAGGATCATTGTAGAAAAATTGCTAATATCAGCAAAAAAAATTTGCTAAATTTAGCAAAATTTTTGCAGAATTTACTAATTTTCTTGCTGAAATTAGCAATTTTTCTACACGGATCGTCCCAGCAAAATGTTACTGGCTTTTTTTTTTTGAGTGTAGTGCAAAACTGCTGTTGTTTCTCGAGGTATGGGCATTAAAATGAGAAAAAGTTAATGTCATGCCTTTAATATAAAAAATCAAAACCGAATGTTGACACTCTAATTCTTTTTTTAAATATATTTCGATATATAACCCTACCGGTAACCAAGTAAAATGCTTTTAAGTTAGTCAATTATAAAGTTTTAAATGGTCCTGATTACGAATTAAAAATTATAGCCTAAAAAATAGCGCATCTAACAGAGAATAACTAAAGATTTTTAATACAAATCAACCAAGAGTCACATTTTCATTAAAATAAATTTAGTTAGAACAAAATTGCGCTTTGCTTTAGATAAAAATTTTTAGTAAAGTTTTTTGTATAACAAAAATTAAGACTCATTTTACAACTAATTAAGCAACATAAACCATTAATAAAACTTTACTTAAGTCCATAAATACTTTATGAGAAAGTTTGTTAATCCGATATCAACATTAAAGCAAAGGTAAAAATAAAACAACACACACAGGCACACACAACAGAAAAATGAAAGCACTGTCCTAACTAATACTTTAACAATAATCTCTGAATCCAAGAAATCTTACAAAACAAAAAAAAACCGAAAATCTAAAAGTACATAAAGTATCACATACTCATGCATATAAGCAAGTCAATCAATCTATAGGTTTCAAATTACACAACATGTACAAGAATTAAGAGCTAGAAAACCACAACCTTATATCCAAACAACGTACGAGCAGTGGGTTTCCATACTACTCAGTGTCGCTCAATAGTTTCTCTTTTTATTTGTTCGTAAACTCGCACCGAGCAAATGAAAACATGTTGCAGTAATTTAAAAGTTTAAATTAATTTTTATCATATTTTTAAATAATAATTTAATAAAATTTTTAATTATTTCAAATATTAACGATAAAATAAGGAAGATGAAATTAAAATACATTAAATTTTAATAGAAAATAACAAAATATAAACAAAATAATAAATGTGTGTTTTAAGCAACAATTTTTATCAACATGTTGCAATGCTTTTTTAGTGTAAAAAAAAGTTTTTGTTGCTGAGAGGCGTGTAGTATCTTTATTTGTATATACTCTTTGGTACAAGTAGTACAAAAATAAAAGAAGACAACAAATTAAACCAAAGAATTTGGCTTAAAACCCCCTCGTATATACTCTGTGCTAAAAAAGAAAACAATTAATGACAATAACAAGTAAAGTTGATGAGAATTTTTGCTAACAAATATATATTAGGCGTTTCAGCAATTCCACTTTTTTTGAGTTATTGTAACTCTTGAAGCGCAATATTAAAGATTTTTGAGTATTTTTTCAGATTTTTTGAAGGGGTGTACGAGGGTCGCTGAAATGGTTTAGGTTCAAAAAGAAGATTATGAAACCACTTTTTTTTTAAATTTTATTTCTCAAGAGCTCGAGCCTACTAACAAAAAAACCATTCGTGATACCAATTATTAGTTTTAAGGGTCACTCTGATGACCTTAAATGAAAAAAATCAAAATTTTTCAAATTCAAACCTCACTAACTTCAGAAATAGGCGTCTTATTGGCATGAAATAAAATTTGTTGTATAAGTCTTTAAAATACCTATAATTTGATACTAACTTTGATTGTGAGAAATTTCCATACTTGTTGGCCAACTCTAATGCGAACTATGAGAAAAGAAATGATTTTGTTTTGACTTTCAATATTCTGCAGAAGTGTCAGGTGCAAGCAAGATTGATATCAAACAAACTTGGGCGACGTCAATTACATTTCATAATCATTGACTTGTGAAAAATTTCCATATCATTAATAATTTAAGACCTACGCTCACACTGGTCTACTTAAACGATTCCTTGGAAAATTTTCAATTTTTGCCATACCAGACAATAAAATATTTTGTTTTTGATTTTTTTTTTTTTTTGCAGAAATAAGCACTTTTCTTAAAACCACAGGAGTATTTTTTTTTTTTTAAATATTTTTTTTTTGTTTTAAAAAAAATGTTTGTAAAGGGTGGTTAAATTTCAAGGGCCGATGTTGATTTTGAATAAAACACAAACTATTTAGGAAATTATTGTAATTTTATTTTATTATGATATATTGGTATTACTCAATTATGTATGGAACAAAATATCGGCCAAATGGGCGCCGCGACCACGGCGGCACACCTCCATCCGATGGTCCAAATTTTCGATGACGCTGAGGCATAATGGAGGTTCTATGCCGTTAATGTGCCGAATTATCTCATCCTTTAGCTCTTGAATTGTTGCTGGCTTATCGACGTACACCTTTTCTTTCAAATAACCCCAAAGAAAAAAGTCCAACGGTGTCAAATCACATGATCTTGGCGGCCAATTGACATCGCCATTACGTGAGATAACACGGCCATTGAATTTGTTGCGCAAAAGAGCCATTGTTTCGTTAGCTGTGTGGCAAGTGGCACCGTCCTGCTGAAACCACATATCGTCCACATCCATATCTTCCAATTCGGGCCATAAAAAGTTCGTTATCATCTCACGATAGCGAACACCATTCACAGTAACTGCCTGACCGGCCTCATTTTGGAAAAAATACGGCCCGATGATTGCCGCCAGCCCATAAACCGCACCAAACAGTCACTCTTTGTGGGTGCATTGGTTTTTCGACAATCACTCTTGGATTCTCATTCGCCCAAATGCTGCAATTCTGTTTATTGACGAATCCACTGAGGTGAAAATGTGCCTCATCACTGAAGATGATTTTCTTCGAAATTGATCATCCACTGTTGCCATTTCTTGCCACCATTCTGCCCATTCACGACGTTTGGAATGGTCAAGAGGCTTTAGTTCTTGAGCCAATTGCACCTTGTAAGCGTGTAAATGCAAGTCTTTATGCATAATGTTCATCAACGACGAGCGTGAGAGGTGCAATTGTTGGGCACGACGACGAGTTGAGGTGGACGGCTCTTCAGCCACACTATCGCGAACAGCAGCAATATTTTCTGCAGTACGAGCTGTACGAGCATGCACTGTTGTTCTCACATCATTTGGTTTGAACAACTTGGCGTTTAGGTGTGGTTCACATTCCACATCGGCCCTTACAATTTAACCACCCTTTATTAAACACAATGATGTGCTTTACTTGTATATTGTGGTGTTAAAAAGTGGAAAAAGTGGAAAACACGCAAAAAATATATCTGTTTTAAAAACGTTCCAGCACCTGAACGGTAGCCGCTGGACCTAAAATATTGTGGGAATCGTCATAAAACAAACTAAGGCACATTTTCAGTTTTTTTACAGTCGGACCAAAGCGTAGTTTATATTTTATTTTTGCCTGCATCCTCAATTTATGAAAATATTGTTTTTTACAGCAACACTAAATCCTATTTTATTTTGACAGCATCTTCAATTTTCAAATTTATCAAAATATCATTCATTTAGTAATTTCTTTAATTAGTTTATTTAATTTATTTTTTGTTTTATTTAAATTTGTTTAATATTCGCAATTTGTATGGGAATATGCGAGCCTGTGTTTGATGTGTAGTAAACAAAGGAAAACATTAAATGAACGAAATCAATCTCGCTTGTCTTACCAAGTCTTATAATAGTTGTGTTTGTATCTTTTATTTTTTCTCTACTTCGTCCATTCAATCTGCGACATCTACATCTAGTCTTTTTACTTGTTCTCCAGCTCAATTTTTGATAGCAACGTTAATTAGTTAAACATTAGTTTTTTGGTTAAAAGCGTTTAACTAAAATTTTTGCTGAAAACGCGATGTCAGCAAAAACAATGCTGAAAGTTAATTAAATGTTTTTAAAAAGACGTTTCACAAAATTTTCAACAAACTTTTTTTTTTTTGGTTTTGGATGTAGGTTATTATTTTACTCTTCTAAAGTTCTGCTGCATATAAATCCAAATTTCAGTATAGCATAGTAAATTGTCTAGGTTTATATATTTGCTAGCTGAAGTGCCCGATGTTCCCCGGGTCAACTGTGATTTTTAAATGCAGAAAAAAATTTTAAGCTAGGAAATAGACGACTTTTTTTTTTTTTTTTTTTTTTTATTTATTTATTCATCTTTTATTTACAAATAATATATACATGATATTTACATTTGAGATCTTATCGACTAGATATTACAACAAATAATAGTTATAATCATATGACATTAATTTACATTTTCTATGGGTATGATATTTTTAAAGGTAAAATAGGGGAAATACCTATATGTTTATATGAGGATTATTACACACATAATACTCAATAAACATATCATTTTCAATTTGATAATTTACTTGGATTTTTACGTTAATTCTCTACATTCTCTTAACAATGGATAAGACGAATTTTTAATTTTTCTAAAATACTTAAGATTTAGTCTTGTGATGAAATCAAAAACTGTTTCATAACCTGTTTCCTGGTGTAGAAGAAATGTAGGATATCTCCAATGTTTGAAATAGACGACTTAATTCTGTTGTGTTTTGCAGAATCCAGTTAGGATTTTAACGTTAAACTGAAATTAAAGATCTCCATTGAATTTTATGAAATAAGGTTACAAAATTAAAAATTATTTTATCTTTAAAGATGTTGAATACAAATGATGCTTTCGGAAGAAATTCACGACAATAAATCAATGTGCTTTATCAATAAAGAGATGGTGTCTGAGACCTCGGAGCATGTTCTCTGCGAATGTCCCAGGCTTTGTGATAGGAGACTCAGGTTTCTAGGTGATCGCTTCATTTTCGCCTTCCGACATCGCGAACATTTTGCCAAATTAGGATAATTGGCTTTATAGGTAGCTTGACTCTGTAGGTAACTTTAGGCAGCACAAAGACCTACATTGGGCCGCGGTGCATAGTGCCTCTGATCTATCTAATCTAATCTAATCTAATCGCTAATCTGAATTCTAATCTAATCTATCTAATCTAATCTAATCTAATCTAATCTAATCTAATCTAATCTAATCTAATCTAATCTAATCTAATCTAATCTAATCTAATCTAATCTAATCTAATCTAAATCTAATCTAATCTAATCTAATCTAATCTACTAATCTAATCTAATCTAATCTAATCTAATCTAATCTAATCTAATCTAATCTAATCTAATCTAATCTAATCTAATCTAATCTAATCTAATCTAATCTAATCCTAATCTAATCTAATCTAATCTAATCTAATCTATCTAATCTAATCTAATCTAATCTAATCTAATCTAATCTAATCTAATCTAATCTAATCTAATCTAATCTAATCATATCTAATCTAAATCTATTCTAATTCTAATCTAATCTAATCTAATCTAATCATCTAATCTAATCTATCTAATCTATCTAATCTAATCTAATCTAATCTAATCTAATCTAATCTAATCTAATCTAATCTAATCAATAAGATGTCTCATATGGCTTTAGTGCATGGTTTCGATAAGTTTATCCTTAAAGAAATTTTGTTTGCTTTTTTAATGGACTTGTTATTGCCAAAAACGTTAAGGAAAAATAAAATTTAAAAAAAATTAAAGCATAAAGACATTGCGAAAAAATCAGTAGGTATATTGTAGGGAGAGGAAAAAATTCTTAAAAGCGAAATGGTTTTTCCTAAAATGTTTTGATTGAATTAAATGATTTCAAATTAAAAAAATAAGCTTTATTAAAAATAGTGGAATTTTTTTTATTTTGACCCTTTTGATCAAAATTCTGTATTGAAACTTTTACTGCGGCCTTCCTCGGGAAAAGTAGTATATTTTTAAGTAATTTCAAAGAAATCCGTTAAAACTTTCTTAGAAGGTTGTATTCGAAAAAAACGAAAAAAAAATTAAAAAGTTGAAAAAATGTTAATGGTACATTTTCTGTCAAAAGTAGGCGTAGAAGTAGGCGTGGTCAATGAAAACTATACTACGATTTAAGTTGAGATCCGAGTATAATTCATGCCATATTTGAGGAAAATCCGTTGAAAATTGCAAATTTTTATAGCGAACAAACAAACAAACAGAGAATGAATTTTATATATATATAGATTTATAATAGGTACGGATACAAAGTTTGGTAAAGAGAAATTATTTAATATTTTTCTTCTGAATTTATGTATAGACTACATAGAATACACTACTACTTCAAACAAACTTCAGTTACGGTGTGAGTGATAATTAAAAATCTGCAAATTAGATTTAGTCTATGTATTGTATTATTAAAGTATTATTGTCAAAATTACATACGTGTCTTATCTAGGTCATCATTATCGGTATCTGGGAAACTGGCAAACAATTTGATTAACTAACCATAGTCAGTGTCCATACACTTGGACGACAGGTGAATGAATGTTGCAGTAAAGTGTAGGTTGAATGTTGTTTCAACATGACAGAAAACAATTGTTGAGATACATACATACATACATACATGCAAACAACATCAAAAACTCTTAATGAAATGAATATCAAATTGTTCATTGTCTGTCTATATGTTTATGCCAATGCATGTGTTAGTATGTGTGTGTGTTTGTGCATGTGTGTGCATGTCTGTGCATGTATGTATGTTATAGTATGTGTACAAAAGTGAGGGAAAGCTGTCTGCAATATATTCTCAAGAAGCACCACTTAAATGGCTTCCTCTGTGAGCTATTAACAAAAGCTCTTAAAGTCTACAAAGTAAAACAAAAAAATATAAAAAATACAAATACGGCTACACTTTTATGTTAGAAGAATCTAAGACTTTTTTTTTTGTTATATGGATGTATGTAATCGTATGTCTAGATGTTTGTAAATTATTAAGGGTGTTCAATTTCCATTAATCCTTTAGCTATATTGTAACCATGCCATTTTTACGACAACAATATATTTCTTACAAAATTTGTAATAGGTCATTAGTTATGTCCTATGACACACGGTATTCGATCAGGCTACCTTTAGAGGATATCACGCAAATTTTAAAAGGAATGAATGGAATTTGGCTGAAATAATTTATTTAGTTATAATAATAAAACGTTTAAATTTCAACGGTATGTCTAGTCTCATTTAAAAATTAATAGTGCTTATAACTTTTGGAGAAAAAACGTTTATTCTTCTTCCTAACCTTAACCTTAACCTTTCTAAATTAAATTTATCAAATGCATTAAAAATTAACTGCGACTGTCTATCTGACGTTAAAATAACACTATACTAATATACATTATAAAATTTGCCCTGTGGCGATGTCTCAACATAAACGCAAAATTGTCTACACTGAATGTAAAAACCATACGTCAATCTGGTAACATTGTGAAATAGAGGGAGGAGATTAGAAAAATAAACAAAAATCTAAAAATAGAATATTTGTGTTGTTAGTGTTGTCACTTCTGAGTATAATATGCAATAACATGAGTATAATATGCATTAGATTCGAGGCAATACTTTTGAGTGATCGCTAAACGTTCATGACTTGTTATTGTTACGTTTGTACTGTAAGAAGAAGCTCAGGTTTGATTCTTAGAGCCGGTAGGTTGTTGAAAAATTTATCATACAGAGACAATCTTACAATTATAAGACACGAATACTAATACAATTTAAATGGAAAATCACTGATGACGCCTGTCCATAAAATGAGGCAGAAACTAGTCTAGTCTGATTTAAAACTGAATAGTGTTTATAATTTTTAGAGAAAAGCGTTTATTCTTCTTCTTATTCTCAACATTTCTAAGGTATGTATTGAAGTTAATGAGCGATTTCGATTTTTTTTTCTCTTTTTTTCAGAAAAAATAACAGTTATTTTTTTTCAAAAATGCATTAAAATATTTTTTATTTTTGAAAAGCTCATAACAAACGCATCAAATTGTGATGAATCCCCATAAAAATAACCTTCATGGGAATTTTTAATTGCCATAAATATAAAAGCAAAAGGAGAAAAAAAAGCAAGAAGTAAATTCGTTTATTTTAACTATTCTAGAACAAATCCTACCGAATTCATTTATTCCGAAATCTGAAAATAGAAAAAAAAAAAATACCGTTATAAAGTTTTTCTTTAAGAATACTATCGAAAAATGTTGCCATTGGATTGCATGGATTTGGTTTTCCAAAAATATTTGATGTGGTCCCATACATATTATTATCTAAATATATATCGATTGATATTACCGTAGATGTGTCATATATTACTATATATGGTATATACATATAAATTAACATGATTTCATATATAATTTTATATCGCTTAATACAATTTTATTGTTTTACGTCTAATCTAAAGTCTTGATTTTTTTCATAAATTAAAAGTGCAGTATTTTTTTTTGTTTTTTCACTGATATTCTAAGAGTTAAATCATGCTTTTAGACGAGAATAAGAAGTTCTCATTGAGTTTGGATTTTAACCTAACTAATATCTCTAGATATTCTAACGACGATTTCCCTAGGCAAAGACTGAAATTCGGATAGGGACCAGCCAACAAGAAATTAGTTTTTCCAATTTGTTAAATTTGTTTTGGAAATAAGTTTAGTGTAATGGTTAGCGCGTTGAACTGTTACACAGATGGTCCCGGGTTCGGTTCCCGGTGACGACAACATCAATTTAGAAAAAATAATATGTATGAGTTTTCTATCACTTATATGTATCGCTGCGCCCACCTTCGGTGTTCCCATAGCACTTAACCCCACCGAAGTAAAATAATGAATCAGGGCTATGAAACAAAAAGCTTCAATAAATTCGCCAACTCTACATCAGGTGGCGAGCAACAACTGTTCTAAGACTTATCATCTCGCGCAATTACAGTGTTGCCATGTTTGAAGCCCTTCATCTTTCACCACCTTTCATCTGTCCACTATCCACTTTCCAAAGAAAGCAACACAGTAATTAATAGGAAGAATTTCGTGAGTGTTGATTCTCTTTAAAAAAAAAAAAAATACCTGGGTAAAAATAGTTATATCTAGTTATATATAATATGATTAAGTCATATCTGAACTTAGAGTATTTTTAATAAATTTTTTTTACCATTTTGGGTTGGAAATTTCTCATTCATTGATGTTGTAAAAAATGGCTCAAATCAGGGTTGGAAAGTCTTCGCTCATCCTTATGCTTATTTTATTTCTGAATTTATATAGATATTAATCTGTCTGGTGTGTAACCAAGTAAAATAGAACGAAATTTAATGGCACGAGTTGAATTTGAACACTAAGGGCAAAACAACCACGGGGTGTCTTAATTAATAATATAATGGAACATTGGTTCAAAATTGAACGATATAGAATGGAATGTATTATCGGTATGTATTATATAGGTAAAATTTTGAAAAATTGCTGTCCGTTTTGTGATGTATCGCTTAGTTTTCGAGATTTTAGCCATTTTATAAAATGGAGATTTTTTTAAAATGGCCGATATCTCAGAAACTTTTGCACCATTAATACACCCTGATAATACAAATAGGTTAAGTCCAACAAAGATCCCAAGGATTTTATTTTTTTTTTGTAAAGGACCAGAAAAAAATTACATGTTTTTACTTTCCAACCCTGTATCCAACATTGACATTGTAATTACTTTTCTTATTCATTAGTGTGATTTCATCTTTATTAATAATGATTTTTCTAATGAAAAATATTTCATTATCATTAGTATCAACTAATGGTGATGTAATTTCAATGGTAATGAAAATTCCCATGTATGCCCAATATTAACCCATAGATATAAAAATTGCATTTGGACATGTGAAAAATTGTATAAATTGTATATAAAATGCAAAAAACTATGTTTATATTAATTAAACAATTCTACAAGACTATAAATTATAAAGGATCTTAATATAACATATGATACACTGAGAGAATTATCTGCTTGATATCAATGAATGTTTTGCATTAGATCTATAAATTTTCACTGGAACTATTCCATTGAAACTTTTCATCAAATTAACGCAGTTTTTCATATAGTTTAATGAAAAATTTCATTTTATTTATTAAAAATTGTATACGAGTAATGAAAAAGTGTAATTACAAAAAGTTTTGTTAAAGCTTTTTTATGAAGTTTAAGAAATTTTTCATTCACATTGTAAATGAAAGATTTGCCATTAGTTTATTGAAATAATTTCATTAAAACTCGTCCACTGAATTCTCTCTGTGTACAATTCGTTGATGTTCAATTCGCACTGAGGAGTCTTTTCTGTTATTTTTATCTACATTGTTAGCCTTGCTAATATTACGGGAATTTCCCTAATACTTGTTTGTTAGTACAAACGTATTCGATTTCAGCAGTAGCAGCAGCAACACATGCGCCATTATGCAATTGAAATTCCTTTTTTATTTTTGTTTTTAATATTTTTGTTAGTATATTTTTGTTGTTTTTTCTTTTTTATTTGTTGTTGGTGTAACAAATACTTTTTGTTGTATGCGAACTTGTCTACATACATAGAATAAATGCTGATTTTGTTGTTGTTGTTTTTGACTCTTCAACACGGTTGTTTGCCTGAGTGTATGTGTGTGTGTGTTGGAAAATTATTTTTATTTTTTTTTTTCAGAAGTTAAGCTGTGAAATGTCATTAAACCTTTTGCTGCATGTACAACGACATGTAAAATGTGTCTTGGTGTGTGAGTAAGAGTATTTGTGTATGTGTGCACACATATAACCCTATTTAACCCCATATGCAGTATTTTTAATTTGCCACTACCGCTTTTAAGAAAAATTCTAGAAGCTGAACAAAGTAGCACAAACCCATTGTGGCAACGTACTTAATTAACTTGTAACACCAGTCTGGTGCTAAGTAAAGGCATCTAAAATTTAACCTTCCGTCGCCGCCTCTACTGCGAATACTATATCTGGCATTTTTATTTCCAGCTTGGGACCTGGCACAGAATAAAATGAAACAAAAAAAAAAAAAAACTATAATCATTTTTTGTTGCCACTTGAAGTGACGCACCATCAACTCATTAAAATGAAAAGGTGTTTAAAGTGTCACGTGATATCCATCCAACCAAACGCCTGTTACCTTATTAAACAAACACAACTCTGAACAGAATAAAGACTGACTGACAGACAAACGGACAGACAAATATACAAGTAGTAGGTAAGCTAAAACAAACAGGCAAACAAACAAGATGAAATGACAGCAGAATGAAGAAAGTAACAAAAACTACAGCTCAGGATACGGCAACGACGACACCACAATAAGTCTTGTCAACAAGAATATATAAGCCAGACAACGTTCTACCGATAACACCCAACACTTACACATGTACTTTATACATGTATGTGTGTGTATGTGTTTTTTGTGGATGTGTGTGCATATAAATGCGTGCATATTTGATGACGTCGGCCCCACGTGATTAAACAGTTGCATTTTAACACTGTACACACACTTTTACATACATACACACACACACACATACACTTACAGCAACCAACCTACCCACCTACAGACACAGACAAATTCCTCTCTATGGCAGATGTTAACAAGTACACTTTAATATAACCCTGAATAGTATAAACTCAAATTCAACTTAAAAAAAAGTTGGAAATTGAGTTGAAGAAAATGTTATATAAGAAGAAAACGTGTCACAGATGCTGACACGAATACATGAATGAATGCATGCATTATGGGACGATAGTCCATTCTATGTTCGTCAAAATAAATTGTAGAGTTAAACCTCACATCCCGTATTTATAATAAAAATCAAACCAGTTAGAAACTGCCAGTGGTACAAAAAAATCAAGTACTGGCATATCACTGGCTAACCGAGGAATTGTAAATAAATTACTAGCAGAACACTTGTTTAAGACGTTATACCAGCGTTTATAAAAAGCGTTTTGCCAGTATTTGTATTACAATAATTTCAGTTGTCTAAAAAAAAAACCTTGCAACAAAATTGGTTGAGACCACTACGCCAATGTGAGCATAGAGTGTTTTCCCTGTTTTATTCATTCAGAAATTGTCAAAGGCTCAAAAATCTAATTATTGGTAGATAATTTTTTTTTATAAAAATTGTGTTGCTTTGTTTAAAAATGTTTGTAGTCAGAAGGTTCAGAGTTAAATCCCCGTTTCAGGCATAATTTTTTTGGTTGATTTTTTTATATTTTTTAATATATATTTTTTATGTAAATGTATTTTTTTATTTCTACACACAATTACCAAATAATTAGGAGCATTTCATAATAAATAAAGTTTATTTACAAAAGTCATTCGAAACGAGTAACATTTTACCAAGTTTTTACTTGTTTCTACTTAATTATTGAATAATTTATACGAAAAAGTTTATTAGTGGAAATTCTCCTATGCACAGAGAAATATTTAATTTTTTTTTTTGTATAATTGGAGAGCTTATTGTAAAAATTTGATAAGCCACATTTATTGTTTTATGGATTGCCGCTTCTTATTACAAGTAGCTAGAGTACAAACACCTAGCAGAAGTGAAATTTTTTTAATATTTTCAACTTTTAGAAGGCGAAATCAAACTCAAAATAAAATGTTGCTTATCAAGATGTTACAATAAGCCCTTCAATTGTAAAATTAATAGCACTCGTGCTACAAAATGTATTAAAAAAAATGTATTCTTCTTAGTTTAAACGAGCTTAAGATCATTTATTTGTTAATTATTTATTTCCAATATTTCGTCTCCACATTGGGTGACTTCTTCAGGGAACAAGTATTACAAGAAGAAACCTTAACATTTTTGCTATTTGTCAACTGAATTTTGGTTACTAGGACTTAAATTTGGTTATTACAAACTTCAGTCGTTTGGACATTAGTTTTCACAACAAAGTTCGGTTAATCCAACTGAATTTTAGTTCCAACACCTAAAGTATTCAGAAATCTAATGTAGATATCGTTGTACTAACTGAATTTATTATTTGTTACCATTAAAATACACTTTTCAATACGGTTGGCACTTTATTTCTCTGTGTGTAGTTACTTGGCAACGATTTTTTTTTGTGTGTACACACAGAGAATAAATTGGTTGGAATTCCATGGTAACCAGCAAAATTTTATCCTTATACAATAATTTTAATTGTAAGTACTTAAAATTCAACATCAGAATAATTAAACCATATTGTAAATAGAAAATAACCAAAACACAGTCACATCATTCAAACTATTGGTTTTGCTTATCAATATTGAAAAAATATTATCTTCTACATTACCTTTAATTTTAAC
Organism: Delia radicum; assembly: GCA_021234595.1. Taxonomy (NCBI): domain Eukaryota; kingdom Metazoa; phylum Arthropoda; class Insecta; order Diptera; family Anthomyiidae; genus Delia; species Delia radicum. The sequence goes on along the minus strand of CM037851.1, from coordinate 312,539,192 downwards.
AACCAACCACTTTTCGGAGAATATTATTAGTTTCTCCAGCAAAAAAAAAAAACAATTACTCTATCTAAAATATAAGTTTTCGTTACCAATTTAAAAATAATATAGAGTTTTTTAATAGTTTCGGTAACTCTAATAAAATATTAAGATTAGCAACCGAATTTCTGTTTAACATACAAATCTATTTTTAGACATTCATATTTCAACTTGAATGATAAAAAATATTCAAGGCAGAAATTTAAAAACACTAATTAAAGCTGGGTTCAGGCTAGAGGTAAAGCAATTGCCTGACAAGCAGAAGGTCACTGGTTCGAGTCCAGTTCGCGGCATAAAACTTTTTTTTAATAAAATAATTTTAAAATAATATATTATTTTTTTTTAGTTTTGGTAACTCTTATAAAATATTGAGATCAGCAACCGAATTTATGTTGTACATACATATTTAAATTTGAAACAAAAAACCATTCAAGGTTGAAATTGGAAAATACAATTTCAAATTGGGTTTATGCTTGAGGTAAAGTAATTCTGTTCGAGCCCAGTTCGCGGAGAAGAATTTTTTATTAATATTATAATTTAAAAATAATAAAAATTTGTTTTATAGTTTTGGTAACTCTAATAACTCTTTTAAACTATATGTTGAGTTATTTTTAAACACATATTCCTTTGATTTTAACGACAAAATATTGTGAATGTGTGAATGTGGATGTGATCATATATGCTATTATATTGGATTTTATTTGTCAAAGTTGATTGAATTAATGTATATTAATATCTTAATATATATTAATGAATATTACCCTAGATATGCCATATACATATTAGTGTTATATGTTAGTTAAGCTATGTACAGACGGTTGTCAGATCTTACTTAAAATATTGTAAGATCTGGCAATGTGCTGGCAATGTACTGACAATGAAACATGTTTAGCAAAAGGTAAATTGTCATTTCAGACGATTGTAAGAAAACCTTTCAATTTCATTGTCAGACAATTGTCAAACAATAAATTTATCTGCCAACGAAAATTGTCAGTTCACACGGTTGTCAGATTCTTGTATGGCAAAAATTGCCAGATCTGTTGTTAGACATTGCCAGAACTGTCAAAGCATTTGAAAGAAATTATTAATTGTCAATTGTGTGTTTAATTAAATTGAAAAAGTAATAATATTAATTGTCATAGAACAAAAAAGCAATTGCAACGATTTTAGCTGCATATGTATTGGAAAGTAGCTAGGATGAAGACAAAATATTTTTGCAAATTGCAGTTGAAAGAGGTGCGGAAATTTGCCCATTTTCCGTTGCAATCGTTCACACTTATCTAGATGGCATCTGCGACCTCTTGCCATAAAATATCTTTAGGAAGTTTATACTCAGCGGAACCAGCATCCCCTAAACTTCGCCGTACCTCAACTTCCTCGACAAGTTTGATAATACTTTCGTGTGACCACAAGGATTCCACCTTTTTGCGGTAATATCTTTGTTTGGGTGTTGATTTTTTCCCGGCTTTAGCGCCTGTTGGCGACTGGGAGCCTCGTGGCGACTGGGTACGAAACATCAAGTCAGTTGGCTCATAGCTGCAAGTTTCATTAATGGAAATGTCGCCATCCATTTTTTTTTTTTAATTTGATTTCCTTTTTTGTTTCACTTTTGATTTTTAATGTTATTAATATGAAATTTTGTTTTTTTTCATTATTTATGGACAGTGCCGCCAATAGAAACATTTCTGTGAAAATACTGCCATTGTCAGATGCATTAATTTAAACACATCTGCCAATAAAAAATATTTTACAATGTCTTGCAATTACCTGCCAATGGCAACGTAGGGTGTTCACACGAATATCAGATGTCTGACAATACTATAGTCTTACAATGTACAGACAATGCTTTTTCTGACAATGTTGCAAGACAAAAGTTGTAAGTTCACACTGTTGATAGACACTTTCTGAACATTTTTCCAACAATATTGTAAGATCTGACAACCGTCTGTACATAGCTTCAGCCTGATCTCATATAGGGTAAAAGGGGGAGCATTCGCCACTCTTTAATTCCCTAACATATTTATTGTCGGTATGGCGAGTAAAACAAAATTTTATCTTAAATTTTAATAATTAGGTTTTTTTGCAGTAAGTAAAATTTCGCAATAGAATTTTATAAACATTTATCAAAAAAAAATTAAATTTTTTTTCGTTTTGCACTGACTTTAAATTCGCAACTATATTCAGCGAAGTTGAATTAACGGACTGAGCGATTCTGTGAAAATACATTGAAGAACCCATATTTAGCTTAAGTCAATTTTGTAATGTTCCATTTCTATTAATTTGGTTAATTTGCAATCCAAACTCATCGCACCCAAATTAAAAACATTGCAAACCAGCAAATTAAATTTAATAAATAACAGAAAATTAAAGAATTAATAAAAAACAAAAAAGCTTAGAATTTACTAGCAAATCGGGCTAAGAAAAATTAGGAAACATTTTTAACCAAATTTATAAACAGTAAGTCAGTTGTGCTTCAACCACAATTGACTTCAGCCAGAAAAATTTACCGCCCTATATGCAGCACGTATACAATGTGATTGTTTTGTGCTTAATTAATAATTAATTTAAATTTTTAATTTTGTTTGATCTTAGTCTCATTGCTTGAATTTTCCTTGAAATTTAATTTCTTATCTTTTTTTCGATAAACAGGGACTGCAATAAAAATATGCTTTTTTCCCCGATTTAATGAATTCGTTATAAAAATCTTGGTGTATATTAAATTCGAGCTTTTTAAATAAATTATTCGTTAAATTTACATTTTCGTTTATTTTACAAAATTTTTGGTTATTTTGACATTTATTTGTATTTTTACGCATGGATTATTATCAGTGTACATATTAAATAACCAAATTTGAATGAAATTGCTAATGTAGACAACGTCGTAAATTTGTAGAAAGCAGTAGTGGTAATGTACTTTTAGAGTGATACTGGCATATTGAGGAAAACAGTGTTATCCCAGTACTATTTTGTTTGCACCGTGGGCAATTTCTACCTATGTAGATTGTACACCCAGAAAACAGTATCAGTTGTGGCCACCGAATTTGTTGCCAATCGAATTCTGGCAGTTATGACAACTATCGCAATGATAAATTATATTTTTGGTCGTGGAAGTTTATATTTCCTTCCCTAACCCAATATTATATTCCAAATAAATATTATTACTTTCCACAAAATTTAAGTGCAATTAAAAAACTTTTTCGATTTTTAAGGTATTGAACAGTGGTCTTCAGATTAATAGTGTAATAAGAAAAGCTATACGTTTTAAGTTTAAGCTCTAATGAGCAACTGATTTATTGTCTCTACAAATTACTTAAAGCTACTTAAACATATTATTATAATAGTATGGGATTTAGCTTAGATTGCAAAATCCCACGCTAGTAGGTTTGATGAGTAGTGGACAAACAACATTCCACAAAGTGTGGGTCTCTAGTTACATACAGACGGTATGGTAACGCAGACTTATCAAACACACTACAATAGTCCTCTGTCCTACTGATTGCACCACAACCACTTTTAATCTTCATTGCCTTATTTTCTATTTAAACATTTTATTTTAATTTAAAAAAATAAAAACTTTTGAATTTGTCTTTTCCGAGATTTGAACTCGGAAGTTCGGAGTACAAGACAAACTCTTTACCCACTACACCACAAACACGTATAACTGTTGAGTGCTAAATATGAATTTAAATACCAATTCTCTTGTTTTATCACAAAATAAATGATTCCTTCCACCGTACACAATTACTAATCCACTTTTATTTCAAAATTTTATTGGAAATGCCAATAATTGTAAAAATGAAATGTTTTCTAATTCCTTTCCCCTCTTTTTAGTTTCCAGTACAGTATTTTTGCTTTATTAATCGGTTATTGGTAGTTCCAAATAAAATAATGTCCTATCAAATAAATTTTAATGGTTTCGACCTAATTTCAAACAATCCTTTTTCAGTGTGTATGTATAGGACATTTCTAATAAATTTAAATTTTTTAAAATTGTATCTTAAATTTCCCTTTTCCTAAACTTAAAACATTTTAATAAAATATTTACTAATTTTGTTAGACTTTTGACCCATAGTAATGTTAGATGACTTTTTTGATTGAATGAGTGCATTCATTATATTTCAGTCAACATTTTCTACGTCTTCGTCTACATCTGTTGTGTAGTTGCAAATGTGTGTGTGTGTGTAGCATGAAATTTAAATTACACAATGATGCGTATACGCAATATAGCCACTTTTCTTATTATATTTGAACTCATGTTCTATTGTGTGTAGGTGGCTGCGTGCTTGAGTGTGTGTATGTGTATCAGTGTTACTCTTTTATTATTCTAAACAACAGCAATTACTTTTTTATGAATGCGTGCATGGTTGTCAGATCTATTTTGCCTTTTTCTCCCAAGGGAGTTATGAAAATCGCCAAAAATCGTCAACAGTTTTTTTTTTGCTTAATTTTGCCATAAAAAAAGTCACCAAAAACACTCACAAAATGCCGTTTGACGAATTAAGAAAGAAACTACGTAAGCGCCATCTATCGAATATACAAAGAATATATCATAGATGTGGCATCACTTACAACATATGGGAAAACAGTGGACATTAGAGTGAGGTAAGTTTCTAAAAATAGAACTGTTGTGTTGTTGGAGTTGTACTTCTGAGATTATGTATGCAAGAACAAAAACACCGTGTATTGAATAAAACTAGTTTTAATCACAACAAAACTCGACATGACGATAGATCAGTGCGCTAAAGAGCTCTGTCTAACGTTTAGTGCGAGTGCATGTATCATTAGAAATCAGTTTATCTATACCACGGTCAGTGATTGCACAAAAAATTTCATATAGACGCAATCGAACAAATAAAAAAACATAACAAATATTACATTATTCAAAAAAACAGGGTCACTGACGAAGGTTCAATACCAGAAACTACGCAGTCTGATGCAGAAAAATTTAAAATTTACAATGTAGTTATGATTTTTAGAAAATACACTCATTCTTCTCTACACTCATAATAATTCATGCTAAAAATACGAAAATAATTTCAAAACAACAAAAATTTTCGTAAAATGAACATATATATTGGTTTATATGTCGAAAGTTTTTGTTATTTTGACATTTATTGGTATTTTTATGCATGGATTATTATCAGTGTACCACGCTTTTCACAACAAAAACAATGTTGGCGATTTTTTTAGTCATCTAGATAGTTTGTTAAAAAACTGATTTTTTTGCAAAATGTTTTTTTTAATTTGCTAGCCTTGCTAGTTATTAAAACAAATTTCTTAGATTTTTATTATGACTTTTGCAGTACGTTTATACTCTTGGTACTTGCAATAAGTTTTTAAGCATGACTTCTATTTATTATATAATCAGCGAAAATCCATAAAACTTTAATTGCGGCTTACCAAGTTTTTACAATAAGCCCCTCAATAGTTTCGTATTTTTTAAAAATCTTTTTTTATTTTTTAATATAAAATTACACACTGAACCCTAAAATATATATTTTCGGCTTTTTTTTTTAATTTTCGACTTTCAAATTCCATACTAATTTTAAATTGAAAATGTATTTTGGGGTTTACTTGAAGGTGGTATAAAATATAGAGCAATGTGTCAGTTGCCATGTTAATTTGCATCCCAGCAAAAGTAAATGGAACAACTTTTAAATGAATCACTTGTTTCATTACATCAACAGGAAGTGGTCTGTCTTAAAAATATGCCAATTAGGAGTTCTTTTTCATGTGTCATCCATGTTAATATTTCGTATGGAGGCTGCATGGAAGCGTGTTGGCTTTTCAATCAGAGGGTTCTGGGTTCGAATCCCGGAAGCGCCAATAATATTTTTTATTTTTTTTGTTTTTTATACAATTATTTACTTTTTTATTTTCAGGGTAAATTAAACATTTTTTTACAAACTATTTGTTTTTTTAAACTATTTTTTGTTTTTTAGTCTCATTTAATTTATTATGAAATTTTATGAAAATATAAAAGACTTTAAAACAGAAAAATTATTCTCAAAAGAATGCCTTTGTTACAAAATGATTTTAACATTTATGTATTAAATAGACTTAATTCGTGTATTTCAGAATAAATTGGCGACTAAATGGTTTTTTTCTGCTTCTTTAAATTAATTTTTAATTATTCGTTAAATATTTAATATATTTTTCACTAAATATTATATTTATATTTAATTAACTTTTTTTAAAGCAAAATTTTCAAGACATTTAGAGAAAATCCTTATAAAGTTGCTAGAAAAAAGCATATTTCAAAGCTTTAGAAAAATCTATATTGATAAATTATTACTAAATAAAAATAACTTTATTTAAAAACACATGGATTTTTTTTTGTTTGTACATAATATCAAACAAGAATATGCCTGCTATAAGTCAACTATCATGTATATCAAGCGATAGCTCAGGGGTAGAGCTTTAGATTGGCATGACCAAGATCGTGTGTTCAAACCCCACGCCAGCCACAAGGTTTTTTTTTTTATAAATAAAAACAAGTGAAAACAACATTATTTTCATTGGTTTAAATTTACATATATTGCTATTAAAAGGAACAACTCCCTTCCTATGACAAGCCAATGTTAAATTTACCGATGAAAATCCCAAATTTGAACAAGACCCCATTTAACGGTTGTTGAATTTCTATTACTCTTTTTTTTCCTCACTATTTTTGCTGGGATATTATGTGTGTGTAGTAGGGCAATAACATTTTTAAGCGGGTACCACGATATAGCCAATACTGTACTGATAAGATCTGATGAGATCTTTAGCCAGATCGAAACAAATCGCCAGATCGTTATAAATTAAAAATAATATAAAAATAATGTCGATGTATGAATATTATATCGGTAAAGACCACTGCAAATGTAGTTAAAAACAAATTAAATTTCCCTTAAAGAAGGAACGACTTAAATTTCAGTAAATTCAACTAACATTGTCATTTGTTTTTTAATGTTTAAAAAATGAACCACATTGTAGTCAAAATGAAACACATATGTTAGTAAAAAATAAACAAACATTTATTATTTTAAATAACAAAAAACGACTATAAAAATTAATGTAAAATCATAAAACAGTCATTTGATGCGGTTTGTGTTTTTAAATGAACTACCAGGTTTGTAAAACATTTTATTTGTTTCACAAATGACTGACATTTACATTAAAAATAAATAAACTGTATTACAACCCAAACAACTACATATTTTTAAAGCAGAAGTTCCCTGAGTGTATAAGAAACAAAAAACGAAACTAACTGAAAAAAATATTTTCTTTGGTAATTTTGGAGAACAGACGTTCGACACTGAGGCCAATGCCTAAAATATCACATCTTTTTTAAAGATATTTTTAAAATATCTTTAAACAATTACAGACAGTATTATACTCAAATGAATGATCGAAACTACATGAAACAAGTTAAGACCAAACGGTATGGTTTCCATAAATTTGGCGAAATTTTTAAGTATCTAAATATTGAACAAAAACTAAAAATCGCAATAATCGCAAAACCATTAGATTGTGTTAAATTGTTTTTGCAAGTTCCGAATTGTACTTAATTCATAATTAATGTAAAATCATAATTTTTGGTGTTACAGTTCGGATTGGGCCGTTCATTCATTTCTTTAGTTCGGATCTATATACAACTTAATCGAATAAATTAAATGTTTATCTAGTTTATAAGATTTTTGCTCTATATATTTCCGAGGCATAGATTTGTAATAGTTGCAAAAATTCTAAAAATTATATCTCTTAAAGTTTAAGAAAATAATATAAAACCCCTCAATTGTATATTATTTTAAAATATTTATTTAGTTTCAATTTAACTGGACAATTTTTTTTTTAAATTGTGAGAAAATACATTTCGGAACTACTGGATTTATATTTATTTTGTGTTTTATTATGCATTCTTAACGGAATATCAATGAAATAAAACTATTGAAATAATTCGAGTTGCTCGAGTAATTTTAAAATCCTACTCAATTAATCGAGTAAGTTGAAATTCTATAAATCGAGTTACGCGTTTACTCGATTAAAACCTAGCCCGAGTAATTTGAATACCATAGTGATTCATCTAGTTCACAGATGTCTTTATAAAAATAATTAGCAACAAAACAACACAAGTTATATCTAGTTATACATAATATGATTAAGTCATATCTGACTTCGAATGAAGTCACATTACGGCTAATATCATTATATACAAATACAACTGATAATTTTTATTGAGAGAATTTTTTATATGGTACTTGATATTATTATATGTCTCCAAATCTTACTCCATATATAACTATATAAGCCATATAATAATAATCCAAATATACGTAGCGATCGATATGATTATATATGGTCCGATGCTTAGTTTTATTAAAGTATATGCGACGTCGTACTGAAAATGTTTTCCATATAATTTTATATAGCTTTTTGTATAATTCCATACATATTTTCGTAAAGTTCAATATCTGCAAGTTAAGTTATCTGCAAGTTAAGACTTTATTACATATGGCTTTACATATAACCCTATTAATTTATAACGAAATCATTTTCAAGTGATTTCTTTTAAATAATTTCAAATAAAAAAATGCGTACATTTTATAAGACAGCACTAAACACTAAATTTTTTATTCAAACGAAAATAGGTCTTGAAAAATATTGGTTTCTGAAAATTTTAATTTTCAACTAAAATTCTTTTAAGTATAACTTCATGTAACAAAAAGCATACCTACTATTGCCAAAAAAATATAAAATTAATTTAATTGAATGTCCCTGATATGGACAAACCTCGGATAAAATTGTACAAAATTATATCTAATATGTTATAATCAGATACATGTAGATTACCCATTTTTCGGATCAATTTGTTTTGTGGTTATATATGGAAACTTGTCAAACGAGATATAATTATAAAGGGGTCCGACAAATAACTTTTTTTTTGAACTCCTTAACCAATTGGACTTTGTATGGCGTCATACCAAGCAAAATTCGTCTCAATGATGTCTCCCAAATGTTTAATTGTTGAGAACGACGGTGAATTGTACGCACTGTTTTGGCTTTTCACGCTTTGGTTTATCGATGAGGATGCCAGTTTCTTTCACTTTTTTCACAAGATAACGAACATACGGACCATATTCGTTCAGCGGAAGGATAAAACTAATTATCTGTCAAATCAGACATGAGCTAAGTGTTACCATTCACGAAATAAGCACTAGTTGAAAAAAAAACGTTAGATGGCGGACTCTTTATTAGACTCCATATTAACATTTTTACCCGATATGTATAATTTGATAATATAAAAGAATATACCCAAAACATGTTGTAAATTAGAGTACCAAAATGTATAGTTAACTTTAATTTTATTCCCCGAAAAAAATTCTCATAAATCTCCTAATCACACATAAAAAATAGTTACCAAAAAAACTGGTAAATTTTCAACTTAACAAGATATTTGGAAAACAATATGGTAAAGTTTTTGAATAATTTATGCGACCAATCATATTCTGTTGATACATTTCCAGTGTTCTGGTAAAAAATTGTGTGTGTGTAAAATCGCCAATCACTTGAAAAATCGCCAGTTGCCATATTAAAAATTAAATCGCCTTATTTAGTGAGAAATCGCCACATCTGAAAACCCTGCTTGCATTCATTCATTCGTGTTAAGATTATACGCGATTTACTATACTTGAGTATATAAAAAGACCACTTGTGTTCTTTATAATTTTCCTCGTCTTTTTTATGAACGCGTCATGCCTTCCTTTTTTTATTCATTCATACAATCTCTGTCACTCATTCAACGCACACATCTTTATTATTGTTGTGCTTATTCATCTATATAATTTCGTGCATAAGCATATGTGTGATAGTGTGTGTGTGTGTCTGTGGGTATATGTTTCTGGGTAAGGCTGTGTAACTTCCCAGTTAGAAAGTGCCAGTGATACAAAAATAAAGCACTGTCATATCATTGGCTAAACGAGAAAGTATATTTAAACTACTGGCAGAATGCTTGTTTAAGACGCTTTGCCAGAGTTTCCAAAAAGCGTTTTGCCAGTATTTCTTTTACAATAATTTCAGTGGTGTACAAAAAAAGAAAACATTGGCAAAGAATTGGCTGAGACCACTATGCCAACGTTGGCAAAAAGTGTTTTCCCAGTGCTAATTAGTCAAAAATTACCAACGGTACAAAAGTCTTACCACTGGTAAAGCATTTATTTTTTAATATTTTTTACTCATAAAAATGATTTTTTGTTTCCGGAAAAGCACTTTCGAGGCCACCTTTTTTTGTTTTCCCAACGTTGCAAACTGTTTCCAGCAAACATTATGCCGGTGCTAGCATATTTGGGCAACTATCGGTTACTTAGCAGTTTAAGCTATCTATTATTATATATCTTGTTAGCTCAGTGGGTAGAGCTGTTGACTGCCAATCTGGCGGACGGGGTTCGAATCTCTGTAGGACCAACAAAATTATAAATGAACTTTTTTCTAATTATTTATTTTGGAAAATATATTTTTAGACCACCTGTTTTATGGTTTTTCCAACATTGGCAAATTTGTTTTCCCAGTGCTTGTCCGACACTTTTTGAACAGACGGACGTTTTGCCTAATGATATTACCATTTTGGGACTGGAAAAGCACCTGTTGCCAGCACTTGTACCACCTGTTAAAGTGCCTTGCCAGCGGTGATCCGTTTGTCTTTTTCTGACTGGGTTTACATGCATTTGTGCGTGTCATAAGCATAGATTTGCTAACAAATTGTCAACTTATATCAAGCGAAATTGACTTCAATTCATAATTTCTCATGTTTTGTTGTCTATTTACATTAACGTTTCTTTTTTTGCTTTGCTTTATTTTTATTCCTTCCGTTCTTTGGTACTTGTTTGCTATTGTTCTCCTTCTATAAAGAGTTTGTGTTTTTGTGTAAGCAGGAATTATGTGGCAAGTGTTTAAATATTGATGGTGTTATAATGTCTTTAATAGTGTTTCCAATTATTCGACCAAGGCGGTTAACCGGTTGAGGCATTATTCGAAAAATCGCTAAAATTGAGTAACCAGTTATTCGGGTCGGTTAATCGACAAAATTTGGCGATTAATCTTTTAAAATAACTTTTTTTGTTTTTTTTTCTTCAATATCGAGTAAAGTTGACTGCATGGGTTTTTAAAGTCTTTGTTTGAGGACGATTCAAAGCATCCTGCAATGTTTTAACGTAACATGCCTTAGAATCTTTTGGTTTTATTTTGTAATCAATTATTCGACCTAGGCGGTTACCTGGTTAAGGCATTATTCAAAAAATCGCTGAAATGGATTAACCGGTTATTCGGGCCGGTTAATCAATAAATTGGCGATTAAGCGTTTAAAATATTTTTTTTTGTTTTTTGATTAAATATCGAGTAAAGCTGACTGCATTGGTTTTTAAGTCTTTGTTGAGGGTGATTCAAAGCATCATGCAATGTTTTAACGTAACGTGCCTTAGAATCTTGGTGTTTTTTTTTTGGACTCTAAGGGCTGTCAAAAATAAAAAATTATCCTCAGAGAAAGTTTATTATTATGCCACTTAAAACCAATTTTTCAAGTATTTTTAAAAAAAACTACATTTTTTGGGACCACATAAAGACATTTTTGCAAAATTTTTGAGGCTTTTCACCAAAAAATCTATAAAATTTTGTACAAAAAAAAATGAATATATATTATTCAGATGTTTTTAAAAACTAAATTTCGGAACATTTTCTTTTAAAGCAATAAAGTTTTAAACTTTAAAGTTCATACCTATTTACAACGATAACAATTTAGCACTTTAACTGTGAATTTCTTCATTACTCTTTTAAATCAATCAATTTTAGGAATTGTAAATTTTGGAATTGTCATGACATTTTTTGCCACTTTTGCTTTTTTGTACCATTTTTAACTTTTTTTTTGCCATTTTAAGCTTAAGTCTGTATGACGCTTGCTTTTGTGCAGCGCTTCTACCAGGGGGTTTCTACAAAATATTTAAAAAAACGGAATGACAAAGTTTTTGATAGAAAAACTCTGATAGAAGCGCTGCAAAAGAGCTGATAACATACAAGGCTTACGCTGGTTATCGGATGGATACTCAGTACAAATAAATCTTTGACTTAACAGATTTTCTTTTAAAAATACCTAAGAATGTACAATTGTTACCGTTTTCAAAAAATGGGAGTTTCGAGGAAAGTCTTGTTAAACAAATTATGTTTCTTTACAACCCGTTCTACTATCGGTTTTTACACCAATGATTTTTGGTTGAAATTGTCCCCTTTTAAACCAGTTTTATTGTTTCGCAGTAGAACATGTAAATCTGCTTCTGAGACTGATTCTAGCAAGGTATATCTTTCATTTCCACACTCATAATAATCCATGCATAAAATTACGAATTTATTGTCAAAAGCACAGAATCTTTCGTAAAATGTACAAATTTTCGTTATTTTACAAAACGACTGGTTATTTTGACATTTTTTCGTAATTTTACGCATGAATTATTAGCAGTGCACTGAAACATGTTTGAAAATTGTAGCGGTTGGCAATTGATTATAAGAAATGTTCTTGGGAGATGGGAGAAGAAATCGGATCCCTACAGAATAAATTTGATTGATAGCTGTGTGCCATCGACTAAAAACTAATTCAGCCTTGTCTTGAGATAGAAATATGTTCGTAACATTAATTAGAGTTTTTAACAGAATTAAAATGTTTAATCTAATTTCCCAAACCCAATAAAAATATGTTATCTAGTGGCCTAAGAATCGCTTTCACATAATTTTAAAATAATTTTATGATATAAAATTGGAAAGAAAAGCTTAGAAAAAAGCTTTTCTTTTCAATTTGTTTGCCTAAGTTAAGAAAATTGGTAAGTTTGGGGTAAAAATTCATATAAAAAATTTACCGGTTAATCGACCTATTTTAAGTGATTGTTCTGGTCGAATAATTATTTGAGTTTTAAATTATTTGTTGCGACATTAACTGAAATATAGGCGATTAATCGAGGAATCGATTAATCGATTAACCGAATTGGAAGCACTTACAAATTTATTTTATTGTTGATTTTATGCAATATTAACTATGTATATCGTGATATAATCGATCAATTAATTACTACCAGTACACTCAGAAAAATATGTTAGCTAATAATTTTGTAAAACAATGTTCTTAAATTATAAAATCTTTAACAAAGAAATTTTCAGATAAAAATCATAATTGAAGGAAAATTTCTCATAGATATATTTACAAATTTTTCTGAAATCGCTCTTGTTTTTTTCTGAGACATTTTCTGTCCCGGAATCCGAGTTTCTTTAAAGAAAATCAGCTTTTAATTTCTAAATTGTCAGAGACCCTTAATAACGGTTTAAGGATTTAATTTTCATAAAAATCACTTAACTAATGCGATGTTACATACACATTTGGCCTCCACAAGATGTATTCTAAAAGATTCCTTATTAAAATTTATAATTAGATTTCATCTAGAAAACATCAACTTAACCAATTCAAATTGTTTTTTTGAAATTAAAAAACAAAAATAGCAGTAATTTTTCAGGGTTACTATAAAATAACTGTTATTTTATAAATACCTTTCATAAATACCTTTTAAAAAACAAATTAACACTGGTTATAAGTCATGAAGATCACCACAAATTACATTTTTTAAGCATTAACAGTAGATTTATTCAAATATAAATTTTAAACAATTAAAATAACTGCTAGTTTTTAACGGTGATTGGAAAAAAATCAAAAAGGAATTTATTAATAAAGTGAATGATGACTGTTAGGTCACATTTGGTTGCTCAAATATGCCAGCACTGCCATAAGGTTTGCTAAGAACGATTTGCCAATGTTGGGAAAACAAAAAAGGTTGGTTTTAAAAGAGATTTTTCAGAAACAAAAATATAAATTTTATGTGAAAAAATATTAAAAATTATAAAAACAAATTTTAAATAAAAAAAAAAATGTATTCCCGAAACCTGGATCGAACTCGGAACCTTCTGATCGAACTTGGAACGTTTTTAAAGAAAGCATCATAATTTTTATAAAATAAATGCTCCACCAGTGGTTGGAGTTTTAAGCCGTTGGCAATATCTGGCAGGTTACAACACTTTTTGCCAACGTTGACATAGTGGTCTCAGCCAATTCTTTGCCAATGTTTTTTTTTTTTTTTTGTAGACCACTGAAATTATTGTAAAGCAAGTACTGGGCATATGTTTTTGGAAACGCTGGAAAGTCTTCTCTATAATTGTTCCACCAGTAATTTATTTACAATACAACGGTTAGCCAGTGCCTGATTTTATACCACTGACAGTTTCTGAATGCACACAAAAAAATAAAATTCATAATTTTTATGAAAAAGTTCATATTTTTAAAGGTTCATACTATTTATGAAATTTACTTATTACTTATGAAGTGTTCCTAGTTTCCCTAGCATTTATGAAAAGGTACACAAAATTCCCAGTATTATTACAATTTATGTAAGTTATTCTTAAATAATAGATTTTGTACATTGGCAATTTTTATTAAGTAACTTTTTTATAAATATTAAGTGTTTCTGCATATAATTTACGAGACAACAAAACTTCCCATATTTTTTATGAACTGTCATAAATTTATGAAAAAGTTCATAAATTAGTACATTGGCAAATTTTTCATAAAGTATTCATAAATAGTATGCATTTTTTTTTGTGTGTGGGTAGGGGAAAGTTGTGTAAAGTTGGTGTGCATAACTGGTCATTGTGGGGGAAGTTGTGGGCATAACTGGTCATTGAACTGGTTCTAAACCCTTAGCAGTTGATGAAAACATGGCAATTAGTGCCATAGGATTCAGTCCATCGACTGCTACAAAGCGAACATAACACAGAAGTAATTTTATCTGTACCGACTTTGTGACAGTAAAATAACTGCATTGGTTCAAAAGAACTGAATACGGAACTGTTTAGATGGTGACCATGATTGTCAGATATGGCGATTTCTCGATAAACGTGGCGATTTTAAATCTCGTTTGGCGAGTTCATTTTTTAAATGGCGATAGACGATTTTTAATGGAAATTTTTCGAGTGAATAACAAATTTCTTAACGATTTCACACGTAAAACATCGCTACCACCTAAAAAGTACACTTAGAAATACGATTTAGGTAAAGACCACTGCATATGTAGTTAAAAATAAATGAAATTTCAGTTAAAGAAAAAACGACTTACATTTCAGTGAATTCAACAACATTGTCATTTGTTTTTAATGTTCAAAAAATAAACTACAATTGTAGTAAAAAAGAACCACTTATGTTAGTAAAAAATAAATAAACATTTTTTTTATTTCTTTAAATAACAAAAAACAACTGTAAAAAATGAATGTAAAATCATAAAACAGTCATTTGATGTGGTTTGTTTTTTTAAATGACTAGGTAAATGAACAAGGTAAAAAATTTAATTTGTTATACAAATGACTGACATTTACATTAAAAATAAAGAAACTGTATCACAACCCAAACAACTACAAATTTTTAAATCAGAACGGGTGTAGAAATATGTAACCAGAATATGATTTTTTGCACAATTTATTCAAAAACTTTAAACATTTTACAAGAATATAAATTAAATTAGGCAAAATTTTTGCTATTGGTTTCGAAATATCTTATTAAGATAGTTTTCGCTAACGACTTTTTATGTGTAAGTATTGGGCTATTTGTGAGAACTTCTTTAGGTATAACATTTAAATTGAGTATATACTTTGTTACTCTGCTTTATAAGTTAAACCCTAAATTTTTACTGTTTTTGGCAGCTTCTGATTTTTATAAAGATATTGTACTATTGTGGACTAGAATTATAATGCAGCATACAAAATTAAAATGATCATGAATAATTTTCGAAGTATTGGAAGAAGAAAAATCTTACAAATTGTTTGATAATACCAATGTTAGCAAATAAAAAAATAAAAGCTTCAAAAAAATCTATTTTGTAACAACCATTAATTTTTCTAATTTCATTCCTAAAACTTAAACAGTATTTTTTTGACAATAAATTCGGTGTCTATAGAAAATTTTAATTTTTTGCCATTGTATTGCTTTGATCGACAGTTTTTGGACAGACGGACTTTTTGTCTAGTTCTTTTACAGTTTAAATACTTTCCAAATTTACATTGTTATAGTAAATTTAATGTTAGTTTTTTTTTTTTGTGTATAGACAAAATAAACTTATTTTAAAACTGATTTTGTTGTGCCTTTTTGAAGATTTTTTGAACAGGTGCTATGACACACTGTTTTGGGTAAGTTCAGTGTCCGTTTCCGGGTACGCTATTTATTCGTACATAAAATGGCACACGGTGCATAAAAAGTGATATGTTACTTGCTTATTACTATTTGCATGCCCGGCGACTAGTGTGACTAGTTTTCCATTCAAAAATTTTCTATAATTCCACGATACGTACACCTACACCAGTCATGTGATAATTATTTCCCCACTGGTCCTGTAGCATATCACACAAATCCTAAATTATACTACTAACTTTAACGCTACCAACTTCTGACTTGTCCTAAGCTTATTATTTTAGTCGGTACAGTGATAGGTCAATTATATTCTCCACGTCACAAAGTGCTCCAAATGTAGCAATAGCCACCTCATATGACAGGCCATTTTCAAAGTTCCGATCACAGAACCGAAACTAGAACAGATTCATACACAAAAAGTTCTAATCACGTGACCATACCAGTGAATAATCCATTTCCCGCAGGGATATTTTTGTATGGAAACATGTCTGAAACTAATGAAATTCAGTTTTTTTTGAACGCAGCATTGATGTACTCAAGAAACAAATTTTTTATACCAATTTTGCTTATGTAGTGGGATAGGGCTGCCATTTATTAAAATATAGGTTAAAAAGCTCTTCGGAAAAAGTCGCATAAAATCAGAAAAATTACGAATGTCCGCAAAACCTCAGACAATCCTCGATTAAATTAATAAGCATTATATACATACATCACTTTTTAGCTTAATCCAACTGTAATTATTTAACAAAACGCCCAGTTTAGTATTCACAGTTCATGCTGTGTGCACTGACAAACCAAATTTTAAGATCATTACTTAAGCGGCTGTTAGTAGCAACTATCTCCTAAAGGGAATTTACAAAATTCTGTATTAGGGGATGGAACAACAGACCTATCAAATTTTATTTTTTCGCATTTGTACCAAAATGTTTATTACGTTCCTCGTGAAATTTTCTAAAAGAACTTTTAACATAATTAAGGACATATTCCGAGAAACATATGATTTAAATTTAAAACTTTTAGCTTACTAAAAACTAACTAACTAACTTAACTAAACTAAAAGCTTACAAGTATTTTATAATTCAGGAGGCAATTCAAGAAAAATTTACATGTGAGTAAAAAAAAACCAGCCGGCGAACCGACTTTAAGAATGAGTACGAAAAAACCGAGTACAAAGAACTCTGTAAAAAAACCGAGTACTCAGTACAGAGCACACAGAAAAGTACTTAGGGAAAATACTGAGTAAAATACCAACTTAGTTAGCTTAGCCTAGCGAATCACACCATGCCAGCTCGACCTGGCTGAAACAATAATAGTGAACAACCATATTTTAGTCCTAGTTATTATACTATGATCATGGAAAAGAATTTCGTTCAATCATTTATTGCCATATTATTTATTGCAAACTATTATGATTATTCGTACTACAGACTTAAAAGCACGTGCATTTTGTTAAATTTAAATATTTTAATATTTCATTATTTTTTTTTCTTTAACAATATTTTTTTTTTGCGAATTGCAAACAATAAAAAAAAAATAACTTTTTTTAACACTTTATACTTAATTTGTAACGCATTCATATAAAAACACATAACATTCCATATAATAAACTTTATTTAAGGGCTGCGTGACAATTAAACTTTGGCCTTTACTTCCAGGTAGACCGGGTTGAGTTAAGTTTTAGAACTTATTCCTTTTTCAACAAAACAAAAACAAATTCAACATTCCAATAACACCACTACGTTGTTTTTCCTATTTTAAATGTCTTTTTGTTTCATATTATTTAATTTGTTGGGGCTGACTGTTGCCTACAATTTCTTTTTTTTCAAAAATCTCTAATGACACTAAAAGAGCGAAGACGCTCGTAAAAACAACATAGTGAATCTATAGTTGCGCAACTATAAATAAGTTTGTTTGCTTACGCAAAATTTGTACAAATTTCTGAAAGTTTTTACTTTAAGGTGTTCGTTTACACCAATACTCAGTAAAAAATAGTAAGAAGAAGAGTAAGGACAGGTTGTTGACAAAACTTACAAAGATTTTATTGGATAAATTTTTGCCAGTAAGAATTGTAAGAAGAAAAAACATATGATTTAAAAAATATGCTTGTTTTTTAGTAAACAAAAACAATATTAAAAAAAATTTAATTGTTTATGGATTTAAAGAGCAAAATATTAAAAATTAACTATGGAAGATATTAAAAAACATTCTAAATCATTTCTGGACGACTATTTCAAGTAACTTTTATCTTTTCCATAACGACCAGTTGATTTTTTTTTATATTTGATTTAAATCAGCTGTTTTATTTTTTAAACCAATTCTTAAAAATTTTTCGTTCGTTTACTTTTTGTAAATTTGTCTTACTCTCGTAATTTTGTTACTGAGTAATTTTTACTGTTTTTGGAAAGTAATCGAAACACTTAAATGTCTGCATTTAGAGAAAGGAAATGATAATAAATACATATTATGATTGTAAACAAGACAATAATATGATCACTGAAAAGAGAGAGATTTTTACTAAAACATGATAAAAGCAACCATATTATTGCTGAAATGCGATTGATACAATAATAATTAATTGAAACAATTATTTATGGCTGTAGGAAACATATATTTGTGGCCGTATCATATTGCCAATCATATTTTTTTTCTGCGTGTGGACATATTTAATTATCCATCATATCTTACTCCCAAATATTGACGAATTATGTAAATTTATTCATACTAGACGTTTTTTTTAATACTTAAATTTATGGCAATATTTTTGGTTATTTTTATTGGTTTCTATTTATGGTTTTACTGGAAAAATATACAAAATAAATCATAATTTCCATTACAAAAACCAACAAGAATGTATGTCGATTAAGTCATTCATAATGATGAAATGATTCATTTTAATTTTTAAGACAAAATAACAAATTAAAATGATTTGTCTGCATACAAAGTATTAAAGATTAACTGGTTTGTTGGAAGAAAAGATATAAAAAATATGAATTTAATATCATGGATATGCAAGATCGACACGATAATGGCGCTTTTCGAAATAATGAACAAATTACAATTAATGAAAATGTTTCAGTTTATATACAAAAAATATATGAAGAATTTCAAAAATGTTCGTCACTTTGAGGCAAAATATTTAAAAATTTGTTTTGGTAAGACATGAAATTACAGTTTTTCGCTTGAATTTAATTAAAGTGACATCTTATTGTATTATCACATTTCAAAATATATATTACAACACCAAAAAATATTAAAATACACCCAAAAAAAATGTTGATCATATATTTTGGAAAACACATATTTTTGCCGGTTTTATGATATTTAATTGGGTTTAGGGTTACTTTTTTGCTGGAAATCGTATTAAATAATTTTTAAATTCTCAAAATTAAATATTTTATATAAGATTATTTTTGAGGTTCTGCAAATTTTGTTTGCTCCATAAATTTTAAATCATTAAAATGTTTTGATGCCTTTTCGCTTAAACCCGGCATAAACTGTTCTGCCAAAGAATGATTCTAATTAAGCATTTTCATGGAAGAATTTAACATTGGCTTCTATAGGAAGGAATCATTCTTATAATGCTGTAAAACAACTTCCTAGGAATATTTTATGCCTAAACTCTTCCAAAGAATTTTTGTAGGCAGAAAACTGCCAAAGACAAGCCAATGTTAAATTCATCGATGAAAATGCCATTAAAAGAGAAAAAAATTTTGTTGGGAATATCTTTCGTTTTACCGGAATTTAGTTGTCACAAAGCTAAATGTGTTGGGAAAACCGTTATAAAAATATATGTATGTATTTTTTTGCACTTCATCTTTTAATCCGTCGTGAAGTTTCACTATAGATTTTTAAAAAAGTTCATAAAATGTTTGCATTTGAAAATGTCTTTTTGAAACTTTGCTAAAACTTAGTTTACGCAATAAGCTAACTAATTTCAAGTGTAATTTTGCATGTTAGACGCAAAAAACATACAGTTTGAAAAAATTTACGCCAATTCATTATAAGTATGTGATTTTTGTTTAACGTTTTGAGGCGGGGAATACCTCAAACGACGGCTGTAGTAGGGGTGGTCCCACGGACACCCCCCCCCCCAATGATTTGACTAATTTTTAAAAAAGTTAAAAAAACAAATTTTTGGAAGAAGTTTATAATATGTTTTAATAATTTACAAAGCTTAACAATCTGTAGTCATAATTAAAATTAAGATTCATGGATCTTTTTTGTCCCCAAGGCTACTAAGTGTTAAAGATTTTTTAATAACAATAAAGATAATTATAGTCTTATAAATTTAGTGATATTTTTCCGAATATTATGGAACTTTATGAACACAATAATTTGTTTCAATTTTCACAAAAAAGTTATTTTCATAAAATGTCCAGGAAAGGAGTTACTCTAAAAACAAACTCGATTATCAATTTTCTTATTTATATATTTCTTTCTTTCTTATAACAACTTTTATTTTATAAAATAGCAATCGACACCTTCAATTACAGCATTCTAAGATATCTTTAAAATTAATTTAATAAAAAAGACGTTTTTTTGAACGAAATTCCTAAAACCAATATTTTAAGGACATCCTAATATACAACTTTTTGAAAAAATTAAAGAAGTTTGTGTGCTGACATATTTGAGAAGAATATAAATTGTGTCCATTTCAAAGATGGTAACAAAAACAAACGTCAGTTACGAGTTTCTGACCGCTATAATATTGTTGTTTATTTCCATTACGGTATTTGAAAAACAACGGTATGGTGTTTCAATCGGTTTCGATTTTCAATTTTAATCTGTATTTTTGCAGTTACGGTTGTTAGCGGTAATTTCGGTCATCCGAAAAGCAACCGAAAAAAATATTGATTACCGGTTATTGATTTAGGTTACGCGCGCACAGAGAAATAAAGTACCAACCGAATTGAAAGTGTATATTAAGGGTATCAACTGATAAATTCAGTTAATGATATTTACATTCGATTTCTGAATATTTTGGGTGTTGCAACTAAAATGAACTGAATTATCCAAACATTGTTATGAAAACGAATGTAAAGTTGTGCTAACGGAATTTGAGTCGTAGTAACCAAATTTTAGTTAGCAAATAGCAAAATTTTTCTCTGTGTGCGGTTAAAGTTTTGAAAAAAATCGGTTTTCAATTTGAGTTAGTTGGTATTTTAGAATAGACATACAATTTTATAACTTTCTTCTAAGTGTATCAAACACAACCTAAGCTTATAGCACTTATTAAACCTACACGTCTGTAGGTTTCAAGAGCAGATACACAAATATTAGAAATGTTTAATTATGTGTATGGCTAGAGTTACATTACCCAACAACTACGATAGTTATTGTTGGTCAAACAAGTTTTCAATAGTTAACTCTTTCCGTGTGTGAATTTATAGAAAGATTGTGAACAGTGGGACAAAAGAACAACAAAAAATAATTAATTCAAGTTTTTATCAATGAAAAACAAATTAAAAACAGAGATCTTGTTTTTTAAAGTGTGTAACATTTTAAAGTGTGTAACATTAAAAAAAATCAAAAATCTAAATCTTCCTAAAATGTCATAATATTCATGGAAGATATCAATAAACTTCCTGGAAGATGCCAATAATCTTCCTAAAATGTTCAATAGTCTTCTTGAAGATGTCAATAATCTTCCTGGAAGATGTCAATAATCTTCCTGGAAGATGTCAATATTCTTTACAAACAAATCACGTATTTAGTTCAAGGACCAGCCGGATTCCATCAGTATACGTTTAAGGACATGGTCATAATTCTAGAACAGGTAAGCTGATTTTTATACAATTTTACAAAATTAATACGATTTTTTTTGAGTCCAAATATATCGTCCGTTCCATGCGAGAACGTTCAAAATAGCAATTTTTACATATAGACCTTTGATATTGTTTAAATTTGTCATACGTACACTATAGGATATCTATTACGGTTTTCAGTTCCTTAAATTCTGTAAACTCGAGTTTTTATTTCCGTTTTAATTTTTAAAAATTTTTAATAAAAAAAAAAACAATAAACTTTGAAGAGCCATATTTCCCAAGTAGATGGACTAGTTCATTTTGCACTTTTGCCCCTCAACCTATCGATTTTTAAAACGTTGTCATTTTTGAAAAATTTTGTATTTTCTTTATAACAACAACTTTAGCAGTTTTGAAACCGGAATGCTAACTAATTTTAATGATTTTTTAAAAAGTAGCTTTCCAAATTTTTCAATTTAAAATTTTTAAGTATTTAAAAAAAAAAAAAAAAAAAAAAAA